>BQNB010041241.1:0-41309 GCA_026074375.1 Tanacetum coccineum
ACTGTCAGTACAAATTACAACTAGCGGTACTAACTAATATAACTAACGGTACTAAGTCAGGAATGCATAATTCCCAACATATTGCCTGCTGGAAATCCAAGAATTGTTAAACAGAAATGGGAGAGATTTTGACAGATTTCCAGGATCTACCACGGCCTAACCCAATATTGGTAACAAACATAGACAATTGTTTGATCAGAGAAACGTTGGCCTTTGATATGAACCAAAGTAAGATTGAACACCAACAACTTCATTCGTTTTTAAATCCAGAACAACAATTAATCTATGAACACGTTAATCAATTTGTGCATAACCAAGAGTGGAAATTTTACTTTGTTTATGGCCCGGGTGGAACAGGGAAGACATGTATCTACAAAACTATAATTGCAAGGTTGCGCTCGGAGAGAATGATTGTACTTGAAGCTGCATCTTTAGGTATCACATCTTATACATATTCACTAAATAATGATCACCTCTTGCGTTACAGCAATCCTGATAATAAATGAATACATAGTGACTTACTAAATGTTGTTAACTGGATTAGGGATTGCTTCCTTACTGTTGCCAGGCGGGAGGACGGTGCATAGCAAATTTGCAATACCCCTAGAACTAATGGAGAATAGCACGTGCGAAATAAAACAGAACACACACTTAGCAGAGCTAATGCAACTAGTTCAGCTGATTATTTAGGATGAAGCCCCCAATGACTTAAAAATATGCCTTTGAAGCATTAGACAAAACGTTAAGGGATATACTTGGGTATAAGAACCCCGAGAAAAGAAGCAGGATTTTTGGTGGTCTGACAGTGTTGTTAGGAGGTGACTTCTGACAAATTTTATCGATCATCCCAAAAGGCAAAAGGTCAGATGTGGTCCAGTCCAGCATAAACAGATCAGAACTGTGGAAATATTGCAAGGTTTTCATCCTTACACGGAGCATTAGGGTGAATGAGTATTATGAGAATGGGGAGATTGATACATGAAAGCACGATTTCAATAAATGGGTTTTAGCTGTAGGTGATGGTACCGTGCCGACGAAAAAGAAAGAAAGAGAAGATGAGGCAACCTGGATTGAGATTTCAGAAAGGTTCCTAATCAAGTCATGGGAATCTCCTATTGAACGGATTGTGAAAGAAACGTATCCGGATTTCACTACTAGGCAACGTGATGATGAGTATCTAAAAGAAAGAGCAATCCTAACTCCCAGGAATGATGACGTGGACGCAATTAATGCCTATATGTTTAAAAAATTAGCCGATGACTTTGTAACCTACAATAGTGTCGATGAAATTTGCAAGGCCTCGACTGATACACTACATCAACACAACCTATACCCAGTCGAGTTCTTAAATACCTTAAAGTTCTAAGGCATGCCACCGCATGCTCTATTCTTAAGGAAGGAGCTCCCTATCATGCTCTTATGAAACGTTAATCCAAGCAAAGGCCTATGCAATGGAACTCGCCTCATCATCATTGATCTAGGCCAATTTGTAATCTGGGCCAAAATTCTAACTGGATCACATGTGGGAGACAATGTGCTTATACACAGGATCATACTCACATCGACACAATCAAAATGGCCCTTCGTGTTAAAATGGCGTTAATTCCCTATCATGCCATGCTATGCAATGACAATTAACAAGAGTGAAGGGAAGTCACTTAATCATGTTAGTCTCTATTTTCCCAACCTTGTGTTCAGCCATGGCCAGCTTTATGTCGCAATGTCTAGAGTCACAAACCCTGAACGCTTGAAAATACTAATGATACCCGATGAAAACAAGGAACTCAATAATTGCACCCGAAACATTGTTTTCAAAGAGACTTTCAACAACCTGACTTAACTAGTCGAGGTATTATTTCGGTGATACCTGAACCCTACTATCGTTTTTTAACATAGGCTTGCATCCAAAAGTCAACCAGAACCTTGTTCGGAAAGGACAATCCAGATGCATCGTGGACGCTATCAAAGAAGCAGACAACTAAACTGGATGAACTTCAGTTCATTTATTTCCATTGCAAATTAAGTTTCAGCCTAACAACTGATTAGTTAAATTTGACTAAATTGATTCAAGGAAATACAAATCTACAAAGTTACTAATTAATTATCCTGAACTGAAAGTGCCTAACAAGTCGAAAAACCTCATCATATCAGCTAATTAGAAAACTAACTTGTACCATAGATCTTGGGTTGCTCTTTAGTAAAACATGATTAGCCGACGCAGGTATGGTCCAAACGCCAAATGCTGTACAAACCTAAGAACAAGCGCTTGCAGATTGATAGGCAAAATCCTACACAGTTTGACCCTCATGATCTGCACATTGAATATAGTCATATCATTCCAGCAAACTGGAAACTACTAAACTACATAACCACCAGACAAATTACCTCAATCTCATTATACAATACCAAACACAAAATAACCCTATCTTCAGTTCTCTCGGCATGACATATCAACAACTAAACACGCATAAGAGGTGCCCATACTCTGCTGCACGGCTTCTAAGTCAGCATGTACATGTAAAAATATGCATGTTACTTGGCTACTAAATACAAACTATCAAATATACTTAACAACATCGCCAAACACAACCTTCGTATCTGCAATCATATTACAAGGTGTACCAGAATCATATCTATGAAAAACTACTCGAACACAAAGTATCAAATATAATAAACAACAACGCCAAACACAGCCTTCGTATCTGCAAACGTATATAAATGTTTAAAACTACGACTCAGCCGTCGAGATAAATAATTTCCCGAACTGTCAAACCCAAATCAAAATAACCCAAATCGAACTTCAAACACAACCAAAATCAAAATTCCACTAAATCTCCACATATCAAAGAACAAAAACCAAGCCAAATACACCATAAATCAACGCCACCCAATTCTCAGATTCATAATTTTCATTCTTCAATCCGCCTAACATCTACAAAGCTCGAATCATTAAGCATAACTAAAACTTGATAACAACTACAACTTGACAACAACTCCAACTTGATAACTTTGAAACACAACATAATCTCAAAGGAACAAACAAATAGTTCACTTGCAGCTATCTTGCAAGTGGTTTTGCAACACATAAGTAACCACATAGTTGAACACAATAGAACCTTATTGCATTACGCAGCTTCAACCTTTATATGAATTACTTTGTGGAGGACAATCCCACCATTAAATAACAACCATTCATCACACAAACAAGAAAACAATAATCATAGTACATTAAAAAACACATTTATTTAAGTTAACACCATAACTTTCATTCATTAAACACCATAAGATCCATACAGTTCCCATACTTTAGATAAACTACAAACACAAGCTAGAAGTTCAAAACACTAAACAAATTTAAAACATGATCACATAGACAAAAGATACCCATCCCCTTCCCTATACAGAGTTGCTCGCAGCATCCATTATCTCCACATGTGCTTCTTTCGTCTCAATCTCCTCCTCCGCCTCAGCAATCAGCTCATTCAACGCCATAAGCTTATTGTTTTCACCACGCTTACCATCCTTCAGACACATAAAATTGTCATAAACTTCCTCTTGATCCTCCATGGCTTCCATTTCAGCAATCATATCATTCAACTGAGCAATGCAATTGCTAGCAGTTTGGGCTTCATCACGCATGAGGTTAACGAAATGGTGGGCTTCAGCAATCTGTTGAACGATGAAAAAATTCATGTACTTCGGCACAGCGGTCTCACCACTGAAATCAACATGATCATCAATCACACGCCTTGCAACTAGGTTTGATGGTCCAGGAGCTGCCATTGCCAAGCAAATTGTGTGAAATAGAAATTTAGTGGTTGTAGAGGAAATGATGAAATAAAAAGACTAAATAGGGTGTATAAAGAAGATTTTGTGGTGGAAACTAACACAGACTACCATCATTGCAAGGTAAGATGAGCCGGCGTAACAGACAGATGCTCTTAATATACATGATCAAATCATATAAACAGGGGAAACAATAACGCTCAATTCCCTGAATTGCACAAACTAAACCCTTCCAATTTCTAAAAGACACAAACAAAACTCTCACACTCTATGAAAGGCACAAACTAAACCATTTACAATTATATTTTAAGCAAAAAAAAACCCTAAATTACACAATCCATTACATTAACGGACTAGACAAACTCAACCCCTAACTTTTTATTTTTGACCATAAGATAACCTTCGACGACTAAGCAAATACGAGCGTTTAAATTTATCATGAATCTCTGTTTCAGTTAACCATCACGTTACACAACCCGACCGTGCTTAAGATTGGTTTAACTGATTTTACAACTCGTATTAAGTCATGACAATTTCACTACGCCTTAACATACTTGCAAACGTCTTTCAAACTGGTCAAACAAACTTACACGTTGATCCGCATAAGCAAACCCTCGGTTACCAACAAAACTAAGCTTGGTGCATCGTACGAGTTTGAACGACTCATGTTTTGTACTTTTTAGTACAAGACATGTGAGCCAATGAATGTACCAATAGTAGTACTCAAATTTAATGTTAATAAAAGTAGTTTGTGACTAAAACATAAGGAAGTGATACTCACACCACAAAAAATGATGGGAACACCACAATATCACATCACTAATGCATATGTTACAACATTATATATGCATAATTGTGGTGTGCAAATAACTTTTTGTGGTGTGAGTATCACTTCCCTAAAACATAATAGGGTAAAAGCCAAAAGTACTCCATGTACTTTTATAGGTAACTCATTATGCTTCGTGAATTTTTAAACCACTCATTATACATCACCCTTGCGACTCATTATGCTTTATTAACTCATCTTTTTTAGATTAAAAGACAATAACACCCCTTTTATTCTTCACCAGCCATCACCATCACCCCTACCCGCCAAAACCACCATCACTTCGGGCGATGTATAATGAGTCTCAATTAAAAGTATTTTTTATATATTAAAATTTAAAACTAAGCAATTGAAACTATTCTTTATACATGTTTAGAACAAGCAATGACTCTTTTAATCAGAGTGGCTGGAAACTACAATGGAGCTCTACAAGTAGTAAGAACATATACATTTACTGGTTTATTTCTCTATTGATTTATTTAGTGTGTAAAAGTATTATGATTGTGTGACACTCATTGACTCGTATAAGCAAGCAACTTCCCCAACAAAACCATTGACTAGTCTGGAACTCATTGACTAGTGTGTAAAAGTATTATGCTTGTATCAACTCTAGCTCGTGAGCTGGAACATTAATATTTGAACTCGTTAATTAAGATGTATCAAGGTTAATCTTTGTATTCTTTCACTAGTGTATCATGGAAACATCTGATTAAGGAAATCATTGATTCTAATTATTCATGTTCTTCATTATTGCTTTAATTCTAATTGATTTTTATGTGTCTTTATTTTTGTCGGAAACTCGGTATTTTAGCCGGAATTCATGGTGTTTGGCCGGAGTTGAGAGGTAGAAGATGAATATGAAAGAAATGACCAGATTACCCTTAAAGATAGTGTATAATGAGTGGTTTAAGAATTCAAGAAACATAATGAGTTATCAAAGATAGTACATCGAGTATTTTTGGCTTTTACCCAACATAATATCCATTAGTTGTATTTATTTGTGTAATGGTTTTCAGTTATAAAATAATTTGACTGATTTAATTATATTGAGTATTAAGTGCCTCTGAATTTGCATTTATCATTAGGATTTTGTTATATTATGTTTGTAAGCAAGTCATAACTATTTAAACCTAGCTACTTAAACTTTTTCATAGTATCAAGATAAGTACTACTTAAATCTTTTAAGACGTTTTGTACACTCTTTATATATGATTAGTCGAGTACTCGTGCGTTGCGACGGTGAATACCTGTGTGATTATATTTTCGAGCGATTGCAAGGTTTTTTTTTGACAAAATGCGTATATAGAAGCGAAAAAAAAGTCCAACCGATGTTATGAACTGAAAATTGATATGATTTTAAAGAAATTAATGCGATGATCAGTTTTCATGTGTAGGTTATAATGTGTGCTTTTAATGTGTAAGTTTTTATGTGTGGTATTAATGGAGCGAGGGTCGTTTTCAATATTTATATATTTAGGTTCAGGTGCTTAATTTTTGGTTTGAAATTAAGATCGGAGTTTGGTTAAGCATATTCTAGTAAAGAAGTAAAGAAGTAAGATGTAAGATCATTGTTCTAAAAGGCGCGTCATGGCGCCGCTAAGGCCTCACAAAGGCGCGAAGCTTGACCTCCACGCTACGCAATATACCAAGGCTTGGGCTTAAGGCTTGACGTGAGATGAGGAGTGAAAAAACGTGATAAAACGCGATAAAACGTTATGCGTGGAGGTTTTTTGAATTCTAATTGGATAAAATCGTATTTTTATATATGCAAAGATAGTTTACTGACTTTATTCCTTATGCATGACACTTTTTGTTAGCTCAATATATTTGAAATATGATATAAATATATAAATTTATAAATATTTTCATATTTTGTGCCGTTTTAAGTCACGCCTTAAAAACGCCATGATTCGCCATGGCTCGTAAAGGCGTAAGGCTTGGTCATGCCGCCACGCCACGCCTCACGCTATTTATAACCTTGTGTGAGATGCATGTTGTAACTATTTAAACCTTATGTTTTAATAAAATCATTAACTGAAGTAGCATTACAGTATTTACGATTTGCAAACATTATCACTAACTCAATTTTCCATCTCGACGCGTAACATCATGCAACAAAATAAAATTTTAATCAAAAACCAAAACAAAAGAAAGGAAATTTATTGAATACAAAACCTATCCTCCTAAGTTTCTGGACCTCACTCGTCAAGAAATCATTCTTTCATACAACATGGCCATATTCTATGAATTTTGCCATAAAATGTTCTGTCTTATTTTGAATATTTCGCACACCGACTCCAAAACCTCAATAGGAACGATGATTAGCCATTGTACCTTAGTTATTAGTTGCAGTTGAAGAGACTTGAAAATCAGTTCATATAAATTGTAAATGAACTTAACCACTAAATTATTTTAAATATGACAATTTAGACCGAATTCAGACCAGTATCATATGGGGTTAAGAATGTGTTTACTTAATATAGTTCCCACATCTTTTTTGACCTTGCAAGTCAAGTAATACAACACTTTGATGCTATTATACGATTTTAGCATTATATATGACTTGCAATGGCTTTTGGCACTTTCAAGTTGCACAGCATAATATTAAATTATTAACTATATTTATATTTCCTTTTTTCTTGAATCTCGAAAATTTTAAATTAATGATTGTTTGCTTAAATTGCTTCTAAGTATCTCTTAATACATCTTAAAGTTGCTTAATTTTAAACTTACGACTTTTCAAAAACACACGCTTTTTATTTCAAAGAACACGCGCTTTGCATCAAAGGTCGAACCAAAATTACGATTTCGCAAGTATAATTATTTGCTGTTATACATCGTCGTTTTGCACGTATATTCGTCTAGTATTGTATAATGAAGAGATCAAATACCAAGTTTGTTTCAATAAAAAAAAGTCTAAAAAGTCATCAGTTGTTGAAATGTGTTTTTATTTTAAAAATTGTTTTGAGTGAAATTTGATTAATAGCCGGAGTATTGATGAAAATTTGGATATTGATGATCATTTTGTATTGATAAACATTTTCTAATGAGGAATATTTTGTATTGATGGACATTCTGTTAGTATATTGATGAACATTATGCATTGACAAACACGTATCAATGAACATAAAAAAAGTTGATGAACATTATGAACACGTATTGTGATAAATATTTGTATTAATGAACATAACACATAATTTTGTACTCTTTGATCAATATAACAATCAATTTTGTTTTTTTCTTCAAGAACAAGTATTTAATGATCAATTTTATTTCCTCATTATTCTTTCATGAACTACTTTGTTGTTAAATATTATTTGATAAACATTTACATGATGAACAATCTTGTTTCTTTCAGTGGCGTAGCTGTGTAGAGGCAAAGGTGGGCCATGGCCCACCCACAAAATCTTAAAAAGTCCACATATGTTAAATGTAATAAAGCCTAGTCCACTAATGTGTATCTAGTATTAAGTTTTGGCCCATCCTAAACACTGATTATTAGTCTTGTAGTCCATGTATAATTCGTAATCCCAGTTGTTTTACAAATCACCTATAGTAATGCTTATATAAATACTTAACAAAACTCTATTGGCTAAAAAACCTCAATATATTGACGTATATGGTTTTTTTTAGCACTTGCTAATGTGTTTAAAATTTTTTTGCCTCCCCCCTCCCTCCCAAATCAAATTTCTGGCTACGCCCCTGGTTTCTTTCACATTTTTTGATGAATAACTTATTTTTGCTGAATTTTCTTTGACGAATAATTGCAGATTCTAAGTTTTGTTCATCACAATTTTTATTTTTTTCATTAAAGGTTGAACCTTTTATGAATTACTAAAACATTAATATTTTAATGAACACCTTTCAACCCTAAAATTACAAAATTGCTTCATTGAGATATTTCATCGAACATTTTATGAGTGTTTTCATGAACACATATTTTTTTTGGAAATTAATGAGAAAAACTTAAAAAAAAACTAAAACGATGAAGAATTGATGTTAATGTAAGATTTGTTGATCAAGATTTTTCATAGTAATTCCGTTTTATTTCAAATTGAATGAAATTCAAATTTTTGTAAAAGGTTGTAATTTATAGTGATTGAATGAATATATGATGAAATTGATTGAATAGAAATCGAAACCTAATTTTGTTAATTTGATTGACTCTTAAATCTAGAATTGGGATAACGATTTGGTAAGTTGTGAAAGATGAGGAAAATGAGATGATTGTAAAATTCTGTAAAATTGAGATGGAGAAAAAAAAACACACTTTAGTTGAGTTTGAGATGTTTTTTATACTTTTTAAAGAATCGACTTTTTCCCACTTTTTAGAAGATTATGACTCGAAGCAGGTTCTATTTTATGCAAATAATACGTGTATATATATGCTATGGACATGTCTTTTAACATCGTGTATTAATTAATCTGTTTTATTAAGACAATGAACCCCTCAAAGTATCCTCTCAATATATGTAACGATAGATTCCAACAATGAATGGAAGATAGCATGTCACATTTTTAGACTTTTAGATATTTAGAAAATAATGCTAAAAATAAATGTGGTCCATGAAATAGAAAAGAAGAGCACATTGAGACAATACAATGGATGGCCAGGATGAATACAGATGATCGAAACAATAAATAAATGGATAGAAACAACGAAACTACGAAAGCAAATGATTAAAATTTTCTCCCAATAAAACAAAAATGTCATAAAGTAATGTGCTACAGAAATAATCCAAAGGCACCACGTACGGGCTACGTTTAAGATATGATCGATACACGCTCTAAAAATTCAATACAATTGCACCTATAATCCACCAACCTTCATTCACTCTTCTTCACATGTACCACCATTATTGGCCTGCCCAATTTGCACAAAATGTATCCTTTTATGTTTTTCTTTTTATATTTAATCGAAGAGCAAATAGCAAAAACTGTCGTCATGGTTTTTCGAAATCTCATGTATAGTCTAATCTTTCGAAAGTGCATGTGTAGTCTTTTTGAGAAACTTTGTTGTGCGATTATTGTCCTGAAATAAGAAATTAAAAACTTTAAACCGTAGGCACGATCCTTATCACATACGATAATTACTCACCAAAAGTCTCCACAAGGACTACGTCTGCAATCTAAAAAGTGTTACCGGCGCAGCTTGTTGCTCGTTTGTCTTCCACCATTATGTAAATAATAAGTTATTATAATAAACATTAAATTATACCTGCGATTTCTTTAAACCACAGAGACGGCCTTTACAATTTGTGCAATTTATATAACTATCATATTTATGGTACAAAAGCGAAATTATTTCATTTTGAATAACAAAAAGAAATCTATAGAATCATAAACATATGTGTTTTTCGATCACATATGGACCGGAAAACTAATAAAACACTAGCAAAGAAAATGATTACAAAAATATCGTACAGTTTAAGGATCACTCATTGAAACAAGCCAGTTATGTTAAAATTTTCTAAATCTCTAGTATATCGAAGAGTATGAAATGATTTTGATTTTGTTCACATATAATATCTTTTTTGAGGTCTTTCATCGAATTCATGTTAAAATTTGCAGATTGTCGATGTCGTGGTTAAACATATTTGGCTTTTGTATAAACTATGCATATAAGTAACAGCTTTTTTTATAGTAAGAAATAATATACCTTTGAACTAGTCTTGAACAAGAAAAAACCTCAAAGAACGGCGCCCACCCCCTAAAAAACCCCAACCACAAAAATCTTCAAGATGTTACTGAAACGGTGTTCATTACGAATTTCCCAACCTCTTTCGAATCGAAGGATCTTTGGCAGACCTGCAATGAACACGGAACGGTGGCTGATGTATACATTGCGCGTAAACTTTCAAAAATTGGGCGTAGATTCGCCTTTGTTAGATTTTTGAAGGTCAAGAACATCGGATCGCTAGTTGATGATCTCAACAAGATATGGATTGGATCGTATCACTTGTTTGCCGCTATGGCAAGATTTGATAGGAAACCTAATGTTACACCCAAACCAATACCTAAGCCCAATCACACACATAACCAATCCAAACACGCCTCTCACTCATCCCATGCAAACCCTAATCGATCCTACGCAACGGCGCTGAATGGCAAGACCTCCTCTAAGCAGGTATCAAAAGAAGCTGTTATTCTCAAATCTGTTACCCTTGATGTATCTGATCTAATTGAGATACATGAAATGAGGAATGTGATTCTTGTTAAGGTGAGAGATGCTCACCTCATCCTAAACATTAATAACGTATTGAGAAAAGAAGGTTTCTATGATTTTCAAGCCAAATATATTGGAGGTATGTGGCTATGGTTAGAATTTGATAGCATTGAGTCTTGTCAAAAGTTTCAATCAAACAAAGAGATGTCATGGTATTTTACCCAAATGAAACATGTTACCCAAACCTTCAAAGTTGATGAACGTGTTGTTTGGATTAAAATTGTGTTGGGATTACAGATTTGAAGATTACAAAACCTATTAGAGGAAATGAAGAAAGAAGAAACAATGAAGGACCTAATATGTAATAGTTAGTTAGCTTTGATAGTAAGCTAGGGTTTGTAACCTCCCTCTATTATATAAATAGGGTAGGCGTCTAGGTTACAGGCATCCATTCATAGCAGACTTCTCCAATGAGAGTCTGAAAAACGCATAGAGCGTGTGTAGTGTAGTAGTAGTAGTAGTTTCTTTATTATGTTCAATAAAGAAAACCTTATTAGTAACTTTGATCTTGTTCTTAATTATTATTCCGCTGTGTTTTGATCATTGTTATTATACCCTAGTTGAGTCCAGATCTTGGTTCCTACAAATTGGTGGTCTCCCCCTTAATGCTTGGACTCCAAAAGCATTTAAAAAGATTGCTTATATTTGGGGTGAACCGCTTTTTGTTGATGATGATCCACATGAAAATGTTGCTATGGACAGAGTGTGCATTAGAACGAAAATTCAAGGCCAGATTAATGAAACTTGCAAAGTGATGATTCATGGTCAAACCCACAACGCAAGGGTGAAGGAGTTTGCTTGCTGGGTACCAGATATTGAAGCCATGGACTCTCTATCAGGGAAGAAGTCTGACATGGGAATGTCTGATGAACAAGATAATATCATTGGTGACAATGGTTCTCTTGATGCAGAAGAAGGCGAGATACGTGAAACCAAATAAGTTCATGAGGATAATGTTGAGAATAATCACAACTTTTCTTAGGCTGACAATGTAGAAAATATTGATAAAGATCACTTTGTCACTTCCCCAATAAATCAGCCAAAGGAAAGCCAAAATCATATGCCTTCAGAAACATCAGAAGCCCCAAAAGGTGATTCTGAAATCCTTTCTAAACCCCCTGGCTTTGAAAACTTTAAACACCAGAAAAAGCATAATTCGCACCACTCTTTCTCATCTTGTCCGGGAGCGAAATCGTCACGAGCAAGTAAGTCCCACTCCAAAGCATTTAGTAATCACGGATCTATGATTGAAGCACTTGTCACTCAAATTGAAATGGGAAAAGTCTTAGGATATGACATGGAAGGTAGCACAAATGATCTTAAAAAACTTATTGAAGGTCTCGGAGCTAAACACGGTCAATTATGAATGTCATGACCTTTAACTCTTGTGGAATGGGAACGAGCAAATGCAAAGTCATTTCTAAGCTATGTAACAAACACAACATCTCATTTTTTGGCATTCAAGAGACACACTCTCCTACGATTGATCCTTTCAAAGTAAAATGCTTGTGGGGTAATTTTCAATTTGAATATGCTGTGTGCCCATCTGTGGGCAGATCAGGTGGCCTGTTGTCTGTTTGGGATACAAACTCTTTCTCAAAACTTAATGTCTTCCCTTTCGATAACCTTCTCATTGTTGAAGGAAGCTGGTTGTACTCTCATATGCATTGTTACATGGTTAACGTTTATGCCCCGCAAGATGATAGGAAGAAAGAAATTCTTTGGAATCTCATTCTTGATTTTAAGGAAGGACACCCGAGTCATTATATTATCTTTGGTGATTTCAATGTGTATCGATTTGCTTCACGGAGAGAATTGGTATCGATTTTCAATCGTCTTCGGCTAATGCCTTTTAACCAATTCATCAGTGATGGCTTGTTATGGGAAATCCCTCATGGAGGACACCTATTCACCCGTATTAATAGACGTGGTAATAAGTTGAGCAAACTTGATCGTTTCCTTATCACTGAAATTACTACATCCCACATGCGAAACCACTCAGCTCAGGTTCTTGATTGTCACATCTCGGACCATAGACCAATTGTTTTATCGGCTTCTACTGTGGATTTTGGTCCTTCTCCTTTTAAACTTTACAATTCTTGGCTTCGTGATAAGCATCTCTGCACCATTATCACTGACTTTTGGGATCATAAAGTGACATAATATGGGTCCAATCCGTTAGTGGCTTTTAAAAATAAGATGAAGACGCTTAAAAACATCATCAAAGATTGGTCCAGGAATAGAAAATCTTCTCAAGCTCGGGAAAAGGAAGATCTTCTTAACATGATAAAGGAGTTTGATTCAGCCACTGTTAGAGGGTCTGGTAATAATACGTCTGACTCTCAACGTCCTGTTTGGTTAGAAAAACTTCGTAGCATCGAATTGGAAGAGCACTTGGATATTTCCCAGAAAGCCAAAGTGAGATGGGGCATTGAGGCTGATGAAAACACGAAATTCTTCCACGTTATAGTCAATCAGAAACGCAGAACCCTTTCGATCCATGGGATTAAACATGAAGGTCAGTGGCTAACGGATCCCCTCAAAATCAAAGATGTCTTTCACTCTTTTTTCGAAGCTAAATTCAAAAAGAAGGAAGTGGCAAAAATTGTAGTCCGCGGCCCATTCTACATCACTCTACATAATGATCAGAATACCTTTCTTGTTTCCTCAGTCTCTGAAGCTGAAATCCATGCTGCCATTTGTGACTGTGGGTCGGAAAAATCCCCGGGACCGGACGGATTCACTTTTGCTTTTTATAAAAAATTCTGGGACTTAATTAAAAGTGATGTCACTGCTTTCGTGCAAGAGTTCTTCAAAACGGGCATTATTCCTAAAGGTTGCAACACTTCCTTCATCGCTTTAGTCCTATGATTTCTAATCCCATGGAGGTGAGCGATTTTTTTTTTTTTTTTTTTTTTAATTCAAATTTTTTTTTTTATTCCGTCCTATTAGCCCTTATTGGCGCCCCAAGACAAAATTCATTGCTAAGTTCATGGCCGAATCGTTAGCTCAGGTTATTGATATCGGCATATTATACCGTGAGCAGACTGCTTTCATTAAACACCGCCAAATCTTGGATGGCCCTCTGATGGTAAACGAAGTAATTAAATGGTGTAACCGAAAAAAGGCTAAGCTCATGATTTTCAAAATTGACTTTGAAAAAGCTTTTGATTCAGTCTCTTGGGATTACTTATTCCAGGTTATGCACTTTATGGGCTTTAGTGAAAAATGGATTTCATAGATTAAAGGTTGTCTATTTTCTGCCACTGCTTCGATTCTGATTAATGGGAGCCCTACTTGTGAATATCAAATCAACCGTGGCTTTCGTCAAGGAGACCCTTTGTCTCCATTTCTTTTTATCATTACTATGGAAGGGCTCCATGCTGCTGTCGAAGATGTTATCTATGCAGGTCTTTATAGGGGTATAACGGTTAATACCTTGACCCTCTCTCATTTTTTCTTTGCCGATGATGCCTTGTTTATAGGAGAATGGTCGCGAGCTAACATAAAGAACATGGCATCCATCCTGGATTGCTTCCACAGAGTTTCTGGGCTAAAGATAAATTTCCATAAGTCCAACCTTGTTGGGATTGGAGTTCCTTTTGAGGAGGTTAATCTCTTCTCTCAGGCTACAGGATGCAACGCTATACATTCGTCCTTCATGTATCTGGGTCTTCCGGTTGATTGTAACATGGCTAACACGAAGAGTTGGGATCCTATTCTCGATAAGTTCTCTAAGCGTTTATCTAAATGGAAAGCTTCGCTCCTCTCTATTGGTGGAAGAACTACTCTTCTTTCTTCGGTATTGGGAGCTATTGGTACGTACTACTTTTCCCTTTTTCCTATGCCTGCTATTGTTAACAAGAAACTCGAAACGCTCCGTTCCAACTTTTTCTGGGGAAACAATGCTAATGGAAAAAAAAATTCGTGGATATCTTGGAATTCAACTCTTGCTTCTAAAGATAAGGGAGGGCTCGGCATTGGCAGTCTCTACTCCCTGAATCACGCTTTAATTCAAAAATGGAGATGGCGTTTTTTCAACAATCCTCATGCTCTTTGGGTCCTTGTGATTAAAGCTATTCATGGTGATCATGGAGTTGATTCTTCTTTTTATAACCATGTGCGTGATCAAGGTGTTTGGGGTAGAATTGTGAGGTCTATTAATACCATGCACGAAAAAGAGCTTATCCCCCTCTCTTTTCTTCGAAAACGGATTGGTAATGGTGCTTCTTCTAAATTCTGGCATGAAGTTTGGATGGGTGATACTTCCTTAAAATCTCAATTTCCCCGTATTTATCGTCTTGCGTTGAATAAAGACTGCATGGTCAGGGACTGTTGGAATAATGGTTGGGATTTACGTTGGTCGCGCCCGATTACGAGCGGCACAAATTTTCATCAGTTAAGTGTCCTCTCTTCTATATTGGATACTTACTCGCTTTCTGACACAGAGGATATCTGGACTTGGTCGTTAGGCTCTCCTTCTTTTTCCGTCAAGTGTACCCGTGAACACATTGACAAATATTATCTAACTGATGGTGGTTCGGAAACAAGATGGAATCGCTTCCTTAAAAAAAATCAACATTTTCATTTGGAGAGCGCTTCGGGATCGTTTACCAACAAGATGGAATCTCAGCCGCAAAGGGATTGATTTGGACTCGCTTTCTTGCCCCATTTGCGATTCAAGCATCGAAACAACGAACCATACTCTATGGTTTTGCTCTCTCGCTACAACTATTTGGCATAGAATCTTTGCTTGGCTAGATATTGATCTCCCTAGCCCTTCTAACATCCAGGATATCTTCTCTTGGATTGGTTATGTGCGCGTTTCGTCTTCTAAAAAAGCTATTCTGGAGGTGATTTGTGGTGTTGTTTTGTGGTCTTTGTGGCATTTTCGCAACGAGTTGATCTTCGGCTCCTCTCCGCCTAAACGTAGTCTTTTATTTGATTCAATTGTTGATAGTTCGTATAGATGGTTCTCCTCTAGAAACAAGTTGTCTTCCATTTCATGGAACAACTGGATGCAAAATCCTTTTATGGCTTCCACCTTGTAATCTTTTCTCTAGCATCTTGCTAGTTCTAATAAAAATCTGTTGTTCCAAAAAAAAAGTAACACCTTTTTTTTAAAACGACAAGAAGCATTTTTATTTATTCAAGCCAATCTAGCAAGAAGCTAGAGAAGAAAAATCTTACAACATACTTTTATAAGCTAATATTGGATATTTAATCCAATTACTTACAAACTTCTAATTACCTTGGAAATGGGGAGAATACTTATATGTGGTGTGGTAATTAGAACAAATTAAGGCCACTTATTAACTTCATTTTACACAGAAGTTTATACAATGCTCGAATTGATACAATGCCGCGTGAATGACATGATTGAAGATGGTGTTTGGAAATGGCCTACTGGATGGTATGATGAATATCTTTTCCTATCAGATATTGCAGTTCCAAATATAGACTCAATCAAGAGAGATTCAATCATATAGGTGGATAAGGAAAGCTGTCATAAGCAGTTTTGCACAAGAATTGTTTATGATACTTTAAGAGATAGTTATGAGGAAGTTATGTGGGGTCATCTTGTTTGGTTTTCACAATGCATACACAAACATTTATTTATTTTGTGGATGGCAATTCAAGGCAAATTACTCACTCATGAGAGGATTAGAAGATGGGGAAGTTATGATATGATGATATGCAGCTTGTGTATGCAGAATAATGAATCAAATGATCATTTATTCTCTCAATGTATGTACACTCAGGAGGTTTGGACTCATATATTGGTAATGATGATCTGGAATTTGTATGTTGTTAAAGATTGGAATGAGATTGTGGAAAAACTTGTTACTATGCCTTGTAAGAGAAGCATCAGTAATATAGTAAGAAGACTTTGTGTGGGAGCTTATGTTTACTTTATTTGGCAGGAGAGGAACTATAGAATATTTAGAGATGAAAAGAGAGATTGGAAAACAGTTTATAATTTGATATGTGATACAATAAGGAAAAGAATCATAGGGCTTAGAGTTAAGAGGTCTAATGTTGTAAACTCTGTAGCTATCAGGTGGAATGTTAGTATGAGTATAAGAGACTAAAGATGAGTGGTTGCAGACCATTACAAATTGGATATCCTTGTATCTTGGAGTTTTTCTGGGTGGATTTCCTTTTTGATTCTTATAAACTTTTAGTTGGCTTTGGGAGGGACTGGGAGTTTATATTTGATCAAATTGTGAGTCTAAGTGGTTAAATGTACCATAAGGTAGGTTATCCATTTGTGAAGGGTAAATGGTTTGGGTGGAGATTGTATGTTGATTGGAATTTAGATTGATGATCTATGACACTTCTTGGTCCAATCTATACATTGCCACAAGAGGATGGTTGGCTATACTTGAGTGATTGTGTTCTATTACTAGTGATGCCTGAGTCTCTTATTTTGCTTAATTAATCAGTGATGATGAACTGCTGGTTTGGTTTAGTAAGATTATACTCAGGAAATGTAGCTAGTAGGATATAGCTCTTCAACTATTATGAATGAGTAATATATCTCTCATGATGATGCCTATTGCAAGGTCATTAAAGGTCATTTTGAATGTTGTCTGAATGATCTTTGAATGCCTTGTGATAGGAAATGTAGTCATGGAGATATGATTTTTTTGTGAATCAAGGTGAACATAGTAGTTGTGATCTGATATGGGTGTTTGGGTCAACTGCCAAAGATTAGGATCTTAGTATCGTTCGAGATATATAACTAGTATTAGAGATCTGTGTTGTTGGTTATCCGAGTTCTATTGTATTGTTTTAGTTTGCATTGCTAGTATGTATAAAGATATAGGTATGTCTATATCTTTTTTCATTATTGTTATAATCATTTTTGTATATTATAAAATGTTCACCGTTAAAAAAAACTTCTAATTACCTTTGAAATTCCTTTGAGATATCCAAGTGTGGTAGAGAATTTTAATTTCGTCTATGAATATGTCTTTAATAGATACTTCTGTGTCGAAACATACCCATTTTCGATATCTCCGAATGATCCAACACTTAGGGTTTTTTGGGATTGCTTATCTAAAATAGATTATGTGTTTTGAAAATAGATAATTAAATAATTAGCGGTTACAAAACGTGAATTCTAAATATAGTGTTTGGATTTGATTATATTGTTTGAAATCTTGATAATCAAATAATCACTTCTTTAGTGTTTGTCAAATCAAATTATCAAATGACTTGCATAGTGAAATGACCAAAAAGTACATCAAGTCTACCAAATAACTTCTTAGTTTTGAATACATATCAAAATATATTTTGCTTATGTAACAATCATTTTTATTATAAACACTATTTTTTTACAAGTTATCGTATTACTTTTGTCTATATAACTCTTTGACAATTAGGTGAAAGTAAAGATAACTCATATTTATCTTCTTACCTAACACATTTGCACAGTCAAAGGGTCATCTCCTCCACTAAACGCGTAAATCACTGAATTGACCAATGGATATTCCTTCAAACAATCAAATCCAAGATGTGAGAAATCTAAAATTACTTCTTATTAATTTCGTACAAGATTCCAATGCTTGAGCTAGCTTAATACATGGGCCAACGGTGCTTCCAACTTGACAGACGATTCTTCTTCCTCCAATTATTTTCCGGCCACCAGCCAACATCACTGGCAACAACAATTTCGAACACAAGAGGTGGTGAGGACTATGGAATGGAGCGGATAAAATATATTGTTGAAGATAAAAGCATATTATAGGGATATATTTTGAGGGTGTTTTCGTAATATGTCAAGTAATAATCTGGATCATCAAACATGTGTTTGGCAGCAGTAGGTCCCCACCAGATTATACAAAACTGCGTTTCTGATCTTTCCAAACGCAAATAATCAGTTTTTGGCTTCTTTCACCCAAACACTCATTTCAGATTTTTTGCGTTTTGAAACTGAAATAATCAGATAATCAGCCTGAAAACGCAACCACAAACACCCCCCTTTTATTTAGATTTGAATCACATACTTAAATAATCAGATAATCAGCCTGAAAGAGTTGATTTTTTTGTCCAAATTCAATTGCATGTTCTCTCTCAAACTACTGTTATTTTGAAGGAAATATTGGTCAACTAATGAAGCCGAATTGTAGATAGAATAAACAAATGAATTGCATGTCTTGATATGGTCGTTGGGTGTTGCTTATTTTTTAAACAAGAAACTATGTTCCGTGAACTCATCTAAAGTTTTGTTCAAAACAAAAAGAACTCGCCTAAAGTTTGATGCATAATGTCTTGTCTTGGACCGATCTTTATAACTCCAGTTACATAATTAATCTTTTATATAGTAAGAGAAAAATATTTTGTGACAATTCGTTCTTTTATTGACTAATAGGAAAGTTAATTGCAAAATCGAATCTTTTTTTATAACAAAAGTTAAAATTGAATTAAGTCGGTCAAAGTTTTAAAGAAGCTTAACTTAAAAATAAATGTTATATTTTGAATGTTGAATACAATTTACAATCAGTTCTAAACTTTTAAAAAGAAGCTTATCTTAAAAATAGTTTTACGAACTTAATTGTAAAATCCACAATTTCAATCCTTTTTAAAATTAATATCTTTAACAGAAACCTTATATACTTTAAAAGTTTAATTATTTTTATAAACAACTACTACTATTATTATTATAACTATAATAATTATTATCATTGTAGCTATCAAATTGATCGTAATACTAAAACCACCATCAACATATGTATACATGTTATTGAGTATACGAGACTTAATGTAACACATATAACGTTTATATTTAATAATTTCAAGTTATATTTGAATATCAAATTAAACTACTCAGACAATAATATTTTTAAACAAAAGTGATCATATTTTCAAACCTGAGCAAATATAGTTAAATTATTATTATTAGTTATAGTCATTGTCCGATCATAATCCGCGTTTAATAACCCGTGCGTACGAAGGGTAAAACTAGAATACGGATACAGATAAATAATTTAGTTATAATATCAAAACTCTGTAGATGCACGGGACTATGAGCATCAAAATAAAGGCATGATTTATAACACACCAAACAAAATTAAGTCATTATATGATCATATTTGTATTTATAATCTGAACAACATGATTTATAACACACCAAACAAAATTAAGTCAAATGACCATACATGTTGTTCAGCCCCAACCACAAAGACGATCCGTGTAATTTACTCTAAAATATAAAATAACACCCCAAAATACAACAAGAGTACAAGGAAATGTTATTATTTTACCACAAAGTATAATGTGGCTTCAAGACGAATACAACTGTATGCCCGATCGATGTTGACTTATAAAAACAATACAAATCAATTTTTTCGCAAATCTTGGAAATGGAAAGCGTACAATAAAAGAAAACACAATGCTACATAACAGTATCATGATCAAGTTGACTTATAAAGTATGATTTATGGAAGTTAGGACTCCATTATTTTATGTGTAATCTAAACGATACGGCATAGAAATGTAAGGGCAAGATGCTCAAATGACTCTAATAGTCTAACTTCAACGATATGAATTTACCTTGAGTTTGAGCTTCTATATGCATTACATGGTAAAACTCTATATGAGTTTATTTGTGTCATGACGTATTAAAATATAATTAATTCATAAGCTTTTTTATTGTAAAAAGTTATCATTACTATGTATAAATTTCTTAAAACATTATAACTTTTATACAATCATCAAAAATACTGCCACTCAAATTTGGTCATGTTTAAATACTTTTATTATAAAAAATTCTTTTATTTATTTTATTGGGGGACTTATAGGAAAGTTTATTTTTTGGGCTATATTCGAATCTTTTTTTTTCTAACTAAAAAAGTTATTAATTGATATTAAGTCCGGTCCCAAAAGTTTTTAAAAGGGAAGCTTTAACTTTAAAAAAACCATGGGTTTTTTAAAACTCTTTATGAGTTGTATTTTGTGGTCCAATTGTATCGTATTAAAAAATATAATTTAATTTTCATAAGGCTTTTTTTTATTTTTATAAAAAAAGTTATCATTACTATTGTAATAAATTTTTTTAAAGACATTATTAAAAAACCCCCCCCCCCCCTCTTCCCCTCTACCCCTCCCCAATCAATCCCCCCACAACCCACACCCAAACATCTGATGTTTACTGCCACTCATTAAATTTTTGGGTCATGTTTTTTTTATAAATTACATGATATTATAATAAAAATTTCTTTTTTATTTATTTTATATTATTTGTTTTTTGCTTGTTGTGCTTTTGAAAACGGCGGATTCTTTTATTTTGAAAATACATTTAAAGGGGGGACTAGCAAGAAAGCATAGCTAGTAAAAGGGAAATGTCATAAATGGTAAACATAATTATTTTTGCGGGGTTTGACAGTGTATAGGCCCAAATTCATACCCAATAACTTATAAGGACATTTTTTTACCATTCTTTGATTACAACCAATTTGGAAGGGACCTTGGGTAGATTTTACACCTCCCCAAATTTTTTACTGGCGTACATTGTTCGGTAGGGGGACAAGTTAGCCACTAAATGACATTGAAGACATGTATGTGATCAAGGTTCAAAGAAAACTGAAACATCTTGGAGGAACAACAATATATTATCCGGTACAATCTTTACTTCTTTACATGAGAAGTGTCATAATTAAGAAGAGAGTTGAAGATGTGTAGTTAGGTGTTGAAAGTTATCAGACATGCCTCAAGATTACTAAGCCACAATTTTTTTTTTGAACGGCGGATTTTATTGAAACAAAAAGACTAGCAAGAAGCTAGAAATTACAAAGTAACAAGATGCGGGTTTTTAAGCCAATCTACCCAACTAAAAGACTTTTTACATCTATGTTTACACCAAATGAAGGATCGGGTGACTACCTCCTCAAATATAAGCGCCTTCGAAGGACAAGCCGAACCAAAAATGCTCTTGTTACGGAAATTCCAAATGTACCACCACAAGACATAACAAACGCCTTCGAACAACTCTTTATGTTTAGAATGAAGACGGATACTCAACAACCATTCTAACCATTCATCATAAGAGGAAACCATCACGACATCAATCTCCCACCAAAGCAAAACCTTGCGAAATATCTCTCTAGATATAGGGCAAGTAAAGAAAATATGGCTAGATGATTCCACATTCTTTTCGCATAAAGGACATAGAATCGACTCAATATCCATGCCTCTTTTAGAGATGTTCAACCGAGTAGGTAAGATGTCCAACTTAACTTTCCAAGCGTGAATATTGACTTTAATAGGCACGGCTTTTATCCAACGGGTTTTGGAAGAGACCACTGGTAACGAGTTTGCGTCAAGGAGATTCCTAACCGAAGCGACTGTAAACTCGCCACAACCTTCTAAAGACCATCTCCATCTATCCTTCGAATCGAAAAGAGTAATTCCCTCCATAATCTTCACGAGCTGAATATATTGAAGCTCTTCAGCTCCAGCTCTTGGAGCTCTACGAAACGAACACAGAAGATCATCATGAGATAACTTCAACGCCACTGAAATATTTTTTTGAGTCTCCAATGCATACATTCTGGGAAAGTCAGATTGGAAAGTGTTGTCGCCCCTCCATTTGTCCTCCCAGAACCGAATGTCTACCCCGTTGCCCATCTTTCTGTGAATGAATCCCATCAAATCAGTCCCCTGCCTCTGAATATGTTGAACCTCCTTGACGATATCCAACCATAAGGACGGATGGTGGCTTCGAACATGTTTACCAATCTTTCCGTCTTCTCCATGTATCCCTTTAATAATTTTGGTCCATAAAGCTGATTGTTGTGTGCAGAAACGCCAAACCCATTTGAATAAAAGAGCTCTATTAAGAGCGTAGAAACTCGAAACTCCAAGACCTCCCTTTTCTTTAGAAGCCAAAACTTTATTCCATTTAACCCATATTGGCTTCTTTCCGTTATGCTCGATACCATTAAAGAAATGACATCTAATGGATTCCATATTGAGAAGAACCTTCGCTGGAACTTTGAATAAGGACATATGGTATATTGGCAACGAACCTAGGACAGATTTCAGAAGAGTTAGCCTTCCCCCGATAGATAAGGTCTTCAACTTCCATTTAGATAAACGAGTTAAAATATTATTGACAATCTCGCTCCACGATTGAATCCGAGACATAAGGCAGCCAACTTTGGAACCTAAATACGAGAAAGGCACTTGAAGAATTGCACATCCAATTTTCTTTGCTGCCTGATCCACCTTGTCGCTAGAAACCGAAATCCCCATGAGTTTACTTTTGAGCATGTTTATCCGTAAACCCGAAGCGTGATAAAAACAGTCCAACACACGAAGAATAGTATCAATATTAGCTTCGCTCCAATGACCCATGAAAACCGCGTCATCCGCATAGAAAAGATGAGAAACTTGAAGAGAAGAACCAACCTGAATACCTCTAAATAAGCCTGCGTCCACCACTCTTTGCATCGAGATATGTAGACTCTCCATGATCAAAAGAAACAAGAACGGTGAGAGATGATCACCTTGGTTTAGGCCTCTATGGAACTGAAATTCCTTAGTTGGACTACCATTCACAATAACCGAACCTTTGGAAGAGAGTAAGCAATTTTGGATCCAACCACACCACTTCTCACCAAATCCGAACCTTTTTAAAACGTCATCCAAGTAATCCCAACGGACCGAATCATATGCCTTTTCGAAGTCTACCTTAAATATCATCGTATGCTTCTTTTTCATCTTACACCATTGAAATAACTCATTTAAAATGAATGGACCATCTAGAATCTGCCGTTTCGCCACAAAAGCTGATTGAACATCGGATACTAAGTCTTCCAAAACAACCACCAAACGGTTTGCCAAAATCTTGGCAATAATCTTGTATAAACTTCCAATTAAAGTGATAGGTCTGAAATCTTTCATCATTTTAGCCTCTTGAGTCTTTGGGATTAGAGTGATAAACGATGAGTTGCTACCTTTAGGAAATTGCCCATGATTGAAGAAGTATAACACCGCCTCTACCACGTCATTTTCCAGAAAAGTCCAATATCGACGATAGAAGCCAAATGTAAAACCATCAGGTCCAGGCGATTTATCAACCCCACAATCCCAAACCGCTTTCTTGATCTCCTCTCGAGTAACCTCAATTTCCAAAACCATTTGTTGTTCGAGGCTCAATTTATTCGGGAAGTCCAAATCGATATGAAGACGATAATCAGGAGGCTTATTAAAACGACTAGCAAAATAAGAGAGAAACTCATCTTTTACTAGAATAGGAGATTCGATCCATCTACCTTCCACCAAGATACCACGAATTGCAAGTTGGTTTCGTTTTTTATTTAGAACCCCGTGATAATACTTCGAATTTTCGTCTCCTTCTATCGCCCATTTGATCTTCGCTTTTTGAGCCAACTCCATCGTGTCTAATTTGACAAAGTCCTGAATTGATTTAAGGATCTCCATGCGTTTAGAAATAAGAGTCGAGCTGCCCTCCCCCTTGTCCAGTAGCAAATCAATTTTGGACAGCTCTTCTTGTAAGCATTGCTTATGACTTTTTGAGTTTTCTTTGTTGGCTTTAACCCACATACGAATCTTCTCTTTGAGATACTTCATTTTTTTCATAAACATTGATATGGCATTCGAATCGGTCACCTGAGCATCATTCCATGTTTGTTTCACAAAAGTATCGAACCCTTCCAATTCAAACCAATAATGGAAAAAACGAAACGGAGAAGGTCCATAATCATGATGGGACTCACGCATTAAAATAGGCCTATGATCGGATAAGTAACGGTCCAAAGTAATAGATGAAATGTTAGGACATGAATTTAGTAAACCTTCAGAAATAAGGAAGCGGTCGAGTTTGCTCATCTTCGATCCTGATTTATGACACCATGTGAATTTGCAACCGTCTAGAGGGACCTCCTCCAATCCAGCGGATGAAATAAACAAGTTGAAAGCATCAGCACCATGAGCATTAAAAATAGACCCGTGTCTTTCATCTTGTGTACGCACTTCATTAAAATCACCCATTATGATTACATCGCCATTCCAGCTTTTGAGAACTAGAATCAAGTAGTCCCATAGCATCTTCTTTTCACGTAACTCTTGAGGAGCATATACAGAAATAATGATTAACTTCTTACCATTAGGCGCCCATTCCCCTTGAATAATCACAAAGTAATCTGAGATCGTTGAGTTGAGCTTACGAAACAATCTAGGATCCCAAATACAAAGAATACCTCCCGAATTTCCAACGGACGGACTATGAACAAATTCGAATCCAAAGTTACCCCAACATAGTTTGATATTGAAAAGCTCAATATCCTCCATTTTAGTTTCTTGTAAGGACACAAAATTCACCTTGTGTTTTTCACATAACTCCCGGACCCAATCTTTTTTAGCCTTTTGGGCAAGGCCTTGAATGTTCAAAGACAAAAAATTCATCGATTACCATCATTCGCTCCTTGAGAATTAATGATGTCGCCAATGTTGGTTATGCATCCCTCCATATTGTAACCCATTGTTTATCCCACTTTTATTAATTAATACAATAGTTGGAAACTTGCCGGTATATATCAATCTATAAATTAGCTATAAAAAATTTCCTATTGATAATTACCATAAAAATGTGACGCCATCACACCGGTATTTTTGGGTATATATTTAGCCACAAAGACAAGAAAATACATGTGGGTAATTTATGGGTAAATAAATATTCACACGACATTACTCATAATAATTACCCACGGTAACCCAATTTGTGGGTATTTGTGAGAAATTTTTTAGCATGATTAATTTTCCCATAAATTAAACATAATGGATAAATTTGTGAGTAAGTTTGTGGGAAGTTCGTGAGTACTTTTTGTTAGCTTTTAAAATGGACAGATGTGGCTAATCTTTGGGTAATCTATAGGCAAATACCCATGAATCAACGTCCATGGCTAATTTTCGTGGGTATTCAACATAATAATTCTTGTAGTGTGTTCTTTGATCACATTGTGAATATGTTGTATTAGGATATATTTCTTGGCGTTTGAATTTGAGTCATAATTCGTATCATACAAGTGGCTTTTAGAATTATCAAATATTATATTGGGCGTTTGAATTTTAAAGGCACGTTCCTCAAGTAATTCATTTGCTTATTTTATTTGAACTTAATATTAAAGACACATTTGGTGTTTCAAGTTTTCGCTATAATCAGGGTGCCTGATTGGTGCCTGATTTTGTTCAATCGTTTAAAATTTGTTAGAACCAAAATACACAAATAAAATTCTTAAAAACGGGTGAAACAACCGCATGATAATATGTGGAGTTACAACACTATACGAAAATGAACCTCGCTATTTTAAAATAGTCTTATTAATTATTATTATTTTGTTTATACTTTTATGCCTTTCCTCCGATTGTAATTTAATTGTTTTAGTAGAAGAATATAAATTATCAAAGGTTAATATTTCCACGGTATATTAACTTTTTGTGGCTCGATTTATACCTTTCATTTTTTTTGATAAAATTATGTGTCGATTATATTTGAGAGATAATTAGATGACCAGAGTGACGCTAAACAAACTTGTTAAAGTTTTGAGAGATACTTGGCTCCATTTCACGGTCAACTTATTCCTTTCATTCGGTTGTGTCATTTTTTACACCCATCATTTGCATCATTTTCTATTGGGTACCTTTTTACTAGGTGTTTTTTTTTTTTTTTGAACGGCAACTTTATTAGAACAAAACACTAGCAAGGAGCTAGAGACAAAATTGAACGAAAATCAAATAGGGATGTTTGCGGTGGGGATGGGGGGCGGTGGATCGGGGGGGGGGGGGGGGGTGTGGGGGGGGGGCGGGGGTGGGGGGGAGGGGAGGGCGGGGCGTGCGGGGGCCGAGGAGGGGGGGGAAACCAAACACCCAACTAAAGTTACTTTTTACATCTTTGAACGACATGATCTTACCATGTGATGAACGCGTACATATATCATCAAAAGAACCATCTTTGTCGAGGGGTCGAGAGAGACGGGAAAGGGGACCTGATGTCGAAACCTACCAAATACTCCACCATCGTTATGTAGAAAACTCCTTCAAGCAACATCTCTTAACTTTAGGACTTAATTCTGATTAGCATTGAAACCAATGAAATTCGCCAATTGGATTACGAATCAATCAACGCAATGCTATATTCCACCACCGGCAGGACAAGCAGTAACGGATGTCCGTGACCCATAATACTTCGAAAAAACAAATGCGCTTAAGTTTTCTCTGCTGAGTCTGAAGTTTGTATTAAGGTTGTTTTGGTATTATCTTTGTGAGTCTGGCAATGGATCGTTTAGATCGATTTTTTTCTCTCGGTTGGAGTTCTCATTGGGCCAACTTCTAGTTTGTTATAGAGTGGGTTCCGGAGGGTGTTTTGATGGCTCCTCAGTACGGTGAGTTTATGGCAGTTATCGAAGAGCGTGGTTTGATGCTGTCCGTCGTATTTGGTGTTTTCGTTCGGCAAGATAGGGTTAGTTTTTCCCGCAAGGTTATATTGTGTTCTTGAGCAACTCGGGCTCCACTAGCCAGAAATTCGCTCTCTGTGCTTTTGCCTCGCGACGTCTCTGAACCTATAACCACTAAACACGCTTTTCTCTTCTAATTCACTCTGGATCGGCATAGAGTATCTCTAATATATATCGTCTCAGATGCTCTACACCCCGCTCGCCTTTCCTTTTTGCCTGTCTCCATGCAAACACAATCTGGGTCCACCCTTTCCCACATGCGTGTACTATCGCGCGCGCACGCGCAATAAACAACCGCCTGATCAATAAACTCCGATCGCGATTCGTCTCTGCCTGGAAGCGTTTCATAATCCTTCTTGATTGATATAATGTGCGCGGAGACTTTTAGATCGTATAGATCACACTCTTCATTCGTACAAATATTCCCTTCAGCACGTTACTCTCCCCCCCCACCCCTACCTACCACCTATACCCTCTAATAAAACCCATCAAACTAATAAAAGCCGCCACCTCCTGACCACCCTACAAACACACAAAACCCACCATACACCCCCCACACCCCCACCCACTACCCCACCACCAACCCACAACCCCCCCCAACCCCCCCCACACCACCCCCCCCCCACCCCCCCCCACCCCCCCCCCCCCCCCCCCCACCCCCCCCCCCCCCCACCCCCCCCCCCCCCCCCCCCACCCCCCACCCCACCACACCCCCCCCACCCCCCCCCCCCCCCCCCCCCCCCCCCCCCCCCCCCCCCCCCCCCCCACCCCCCCCCCCCCCCCCCCCCCCCCCCCCCCCCCCCCCCCCCCCCCCCCCCCCCCCCCCCCCCCACACATCCCCCCCCACAAAACCCCAACCCCCCCCCCCCCCCTGCGCCCCCTACACCCCTGCACACGGACTCAAGCTCACCCCACCACCACTAATCCACCACACCCTCCCCCACAGACCTCCGCATCCTCGCAGCCCGCTCCCTCTCCCTCACCCCCACGAATTGGCCTACCCACACGCCCCCCTTTCTCACGCCCCGCCATCTCCGCGATCACACCGCGCCACCCTACCACGACTCCCCCCCCCCCCCCTAGCACATCACGTCATCTACGCGCCGTCGCTCCGCTGCACCCGCGGCTCCACACTCCCCCTCCATCACTCCTCATAATCCTCATAGATAGACCCCTAGATCTACGCCCCGCCTCCGCACCCGGCCCGGCTTTTGAAAGAAAAAAAACCATTTGGCTCGATTTCACGGTCAACTTATTCCTTTCATTCGGTTATGTCCTTTTTTACACCCATCATTTGCATCATTTTCTATTGGGTACCTTTTTACTAGGTGTTGCCTTTAGGTTTTTACATATACAACATTATCTAAATATGTTGCATTCTTATTACTTATTTGCAACACTTTAAATAATATAATAGTTGCAGGTATTTACAACCAACACTAATTTGAATTTTTTTTTTGCTTAACAATGAATACTAATTATTTTGGTTTCAAGTCTTGCATTGAAATTTGTGTTTCTGTGCACCTTAAGAAATTTTTGTGTCTATGCACCTTTGGTTCAGGGTGGTTGTTATATTTTTCTTCACTTAAGTCCGTGAGTCTAATATAGATTGTGGCCAACTGGCCATACATTTCATTAATTGATGCATTGGTAACACGTACCTATATGTACACTTTTTCCATCCAATAATAAGTGTTCACTTTTAATATACACAGTATTTTAAGAAAGCACATTAACTACACTCTCCGACAATCAATTATCATGTCTTTCCGCTAAATCCTCTTCTCATTGGATAAAATGGCAAGTGTATATTTATTTTAAAACTTATTAAAATAGCAAGACTGACACTTATTTTGAAATAGAAAAAGTGATGTTTTGAATTTGAAATTTTACTACCAAAACCCGAAAGCAAACATGCATGAATATAAGAATAGAGGAAGTGGAATATTTAGTTGAGTTAATAAAGACTTTGATAAGTAGATACACTGCATTAGGATGTTATGTAGACTAAGAACACTTTGATTCCTTTATTATATTATTAGTATTACCTCATATTAATATTAACGAGGTTCGTAATCTACGCGCTGTCGCGGAACGCGCGGTATTATTTTTGCAACGGACTGATAACGCGAATACTATTTGTCTGTCGTTGAGTCTCACGTTGCGACGAACCGATAAGCTCAAAGACTATTTTCGTAAGTTTCTTAGAAGTATATATTAAACTTAAACATTTTTTATAAAATCGTAGGTTTGTTAGAAGTATTGCGGCTCGTTTTATTCGGAATTCGACGATCTTTTAAATGACATTTTCTTGAATAAATTAATAGAAAAACGATTCATATTTAATAAATAAACTTTGTTATATAAAAAAAGTCGCCAATAGTTTTGTAAATATTTATGTTTGATATCTATATCTATACTACATATAAAGCATTTGGGACTTTCTATTTTTAGAAATTCTGAAAATTCAGATTTTTTTCTCTCTTTTTATGGAAATATTTTTTTTTAACAATTAACAAATCAATCTAACAACCTTAACAACCTTTTATAACAACTTTTTGTTATGTGCAATCTTAACCAGCCATTTCATTTTATGAAAATACATCTTAAAGTGACATGTGTCAATTAACTAAAAAATCACGTTATTTTTACAATGAAATATCTTTTTATCTATTTATTTTTTTTATGATTTAATTTTATCATATTTTTTAAAATTTCGTGCTCTTTAATTCAACATCTATTTTAATATATTTTTAATAACTTTTAGTTTTTTTAATTTTTAATTTCCTCGAAACCGCTGCTTTGCGCAAGTACCGTTCTAGTGCTTAAATAATATAATATGTAATCGCATGAGACACATGATACATCAATTTTTTTTTGTTAGAAAAATAATGACAGTAGCTATAAGATATGCTTTTATAATAAATATGCTATTATTTCCCTATACATTATACACTTTTGTTTCAAGTGAGAACCCAAAACTTCGTGACTCGTGAAGGTTGGAATATTTTATTGCCATATACTGTTGTATGAAACGGTTTCTGCTGTTTAATATATACTTATAATATCCGTCACAAACAACATTCTGCCTTCGCCCGCCTTACACTTTCGTTCACAATCTGCTTTGTAATTTTCAATTATATCAGTGACGGAGCCAGAATTGTTCACTCGGAAACTAAAAAATAAGAATTCGAGAAAAGCGGCTTGACAATAGAAGTTACCTCATGTGTAAACCAAAGTTTCAGTTTTCAATTATTAAATTAGACGACAAAATTCTCTGATATCCATGTGCAAAACTTTTTAGTTTAACCTTTTTGCAAAAACATCATCACTTAAGAATGATTTTTGCCAGATATTTGCCAACACAGGGTTGATTATATGCCAATAGATATCAGCTAGGGATGATAATGGTCACAAAACTACAAACCACAGAGATGATTTTTGCAATTTTACTCAATTATATTGTGACAACAACCCCATAAAGCATCACGACTTATGCATTCACAATATCCATCGCAAGTCCTGCTGATAGTTCCTTTTGTCTCATTATAATCGATTTTTCTACCAGCAAATTTCAAATCAAAATCTGTGTATAAATTTTATAAAAAAGCATGCCTGGAACAAATGAACCATAGACGCAAACTTATATTGGTTACAAACTAGCAACAACATAAAGCTTATAAAGAAGACAATCATATGTGATCCACCTGGTTTCACCATTGCCCACTCAAATCTCTTTGATTTTTTTTCCAAAAGCGTAAAGAAAATAAGATGATGAATGACAACTTAGACAGATATGTATTTATCCTCTATACAAGACAAATGCGTAATGGTTTATTATACGTGACATAAAAGACTACCATACATGCAAATCATTCTTTATGTGTATTCTCACATGATTTTTCTCATGCTTTAATTCATGTCTCAAATTGCACCATCCATAACTCCAAAATAATAATAATAATTAGAGGCATACGCGGTTACCTTGCTCAAGCAGATCCGAAAGTTCTCCATAACTCAGGACATTGAGACACGTGCGGTTATTTATATTTTTAATAGGATTAGTTTCGCTATTGCTAAAGGAGTGGGGGCCCGGATAGTATCTCGGCTTCCCTCTACTTTTTTGCAAATCCTATGAATTTTTAATAAAGTGATGATGTATAAAATAAAATAAAATAAAATAAAAAGTAGAGTGAAGCCGTAAATCGTTTAATTGAGGCTTGTGGGGATGATGTTGGTCTTTCGATGTTGTTGGTAGATTTCAAGAACGCCTTCAACTTGGTAGATCGAGAGGTTATGTTGCGTGAAGTTCGTCTTCGTTGCCCTGCTATCTCTTGTTGGGTAGAATTCTGTTACTCTAAACCAACTAGATTGTACATTGGGGAGCACACTTTATGGTCATGCCAGGGAGTGCAGCAGGGTGATCCCCTTGGCCCTTTACTTTTTTCTCTAGTGTTGCATCCCTTAATATGTAAGATTAAAGACTCCTTTAGCCCTTCTTTGCATGCTTGGTATTTGGATGATGGTACTATTGTTGGAGATACTTTAGTTGTTGGGAATGTCCTAGAGGTAATTATGGAGGATGGGCCGGGGTGTGGCCTGCATCTCAACGTTGATAAAACTGAAGTTTTTTGGTTAAAGGAAGACCCTCGAAGCAGGCTTGTAGGTATTTTTCCACCTAATATAGCTCGGCCTTTGCATGGTGTTAAATTACTTAGTGGGCCCGCTAGTGTGGATTTTGAATTTTGTAATGAGCTTGTGATGAAGAGAGTGGCCAAAACCATTGGGCTTATGGATGCTATTGCTAAGATTAATGATCCTGAATGTAAGTTGTTGCTTCTCTGTTCTTGTGTGGGTATTTCCAGGCTATACTTTACTATGCTCACATGCCCTCCCCGTGTCTTTGAGTCGGCTTAACATTCTTTTGACGTGGCTCTTCGTTCTTCTCTAGAGCGTATTGTCACTGCTTCGGGACCAGGATTTGGCGACTAGTAATGGAGGCTGGCCACCTTACCTTTTGCATTTGGGGGGGCTTGGTGTTTATTCTGCCGGTGATGTTTTGAATTATGCCTTTCTTGCTTCTCGATTACAGTCTGTTAGCTTGCAGACTAAGCTTCTTCGACATACTGGTATTGTTTCTCCCGGGTATATTTTCGATGATGCATTGTCTGTATTTAATACATCTATGGAGACTGAACTTTTGAGTAATCCAAGTGAGATCGCTACCCCCAAACTCATGAAGAAAATGGTAGATATATATTTCACACGGGTTACTAAAAATGCAGAGTCTATATTTTCTTTATTTCCTCAACAGATGGCCTTGTGGACTTCTCAAATGGAGGATCACACCTCTGATTGGCTTAGGACGATCCCTATTTCTAGGTTGGGGCAAACTATGAACGGTAAGACTTATCGTTGTGTGTTGTGTTATCGGTTAGGTATCCCCTTGTTTTTTGTTTCAAAGCCTTGTTCAAGGGTTTTTGCTGGGGATATTTATGGAGACCATGATGTATCGTGTGCCGGGATTATTGGTATTTGTTAGCCTAAAAGTTATTGAGTCGAACAATGGAAGATCGTTCATTAAGAATATTAAGTCTCGATCATTTAATTATGTAACGTTGTAATAGGCTAGACGGGTAAACAGGCTCATTTATGTAATCTAATCGGTCACGTGTATCAGGCGAAAGCCCAAGTAATCCTGAGCCCGGCCCGTGTTAGAAAAGTTAGGCATACAATATGGTGTCTAACTATAAATACACCTCTCCAAGGATGAAGAGGGTGTTAGTTCATTTGTAAGTTTTGCAAGTTAATCATTCATTCTAGTTTTCTCTCTTACTTTCTCTTACTAGATTCTCTCTTTACAATTCTTCACATTCCCCTCTATTTAATTCTTGGTTTCTATTATGAAGTAAGGTGATTGTGGGATTCTGACATTTGGTATCAGAGCCTCAGGTGGATAGTGGTTTATTTTGTGATAATAAGCACAAGTTCAAATTTTTTATAGCTTATTTCTTTAAATAAGCTCACGGTTCAAAATTTGTGGGCTTATTGGTTTGTTTTGTTTATTCTCTCCTTGTTATACGTGAACTATATCCTCTAGTGTTACCATCACATCTGCTAAATAAGCTCACGGTTTGATTTTAAGCTAATTCAAATTCGGCTTATTAAGGGTTTCTAAGTGGCGGTTTGTTTTTTTATAAAGATTATCAAGGCAAAATGTGTTATTTGATGTGTAATATTCTCATACTCACTTAGTTTCTAAGCCATTATAGCTTATTTGTTTAGGTTCGAGCTTATTTAAGTAGCTTATTAAGATTTATAGCTTATTTTCGAATTGTAATTCTAAGTGGCGGTTTGGATTATCTACAATTGTTTAATTGCCAACGGTTTACAATAGAGAGTGATGTGTTTGTTTGTTAGCTAAGATAGGGCAAGAAAACAAAGTGGTTGAAAGTGACGTTGTACTATTTATTAACTTACTTGCCGGCGGTTTTAAAAAAAAGATAAGGCGGCGGTTTACCTTAGTTAAGCGGCGGTTTGATAGGTTTTCGCGGTGGTTTGATTATTATGTGACAAAAAGTAACGTCACTCTACCCAAATATCAGCTTGCCAGTGGTTTGGTAAGACTACAGGCGGCGGTTTACAAGTCTGTGTATGCAACGGTTTGTTATTATTTTATTAGACAGTGGTTTGATCAATTATTTATTGGCAACGGTTTGAGAAAGCAGACAGCGGTTTGATAATCAATTTTAGACGGCGGTTTGATCTAAAATATTAGCCAACGGTTTGCTATTTTATATTGGCGGCGGTTTGACTAATTTTTTTGTCGACGGTTTGAATAGATTTTTTGTGGCAGTTTGAACTAGTTTTGTCGGCGGTTTACCTATATTCAGGTGGCGGTTTGACTAGAACTTAGGTGGCGGTTTGCTTATACAACTAAGAACCGAATTTCAATTTCCCTTAACTCAATTTCGGTACTCCAATTTCGGTAAAAGACCAATTCAGTGAACTTCAATTTTGGACAAAAACAATCTTTGGACTTTTAACGACACTTAATCAAACACATCAAACATCAACCAAAACCATCAAACAAGGACTTAAAAAGACATTCAATTCTAAACAAACAAACCTTAATCACAAACAATTAACATTTACGATTTTCTATTGATTTTGTAAAATCCCGCGAAAGAGACAATTCTTTTCTCGGTTTTAATCATAGACTTGTAAAATCCCGTAGACGTTATTGTATTCATTTTACCACAACTTCAATCATAACACATCTACTTAAGATCTTATTAATCATTTTTACTTCATAATTCTTCAATCATTCATCATGACAAATCCATTTGTAACTTCAACAACCGATAGTCAAATGCATAACAACATAATGGCAGCTGGTTTAAGGGATCGTCCACCAATGCTTACAACGGGACGATATGCACAATGGCGGTCACGGTTCTTATGATACATTGATACAAGACCAAATGGTGATGCCTTAAGGAAATGCACTCTTGAAGGTCCTTACATTCCTACTACTGTCGTAGTTCCAGCTGTACCTGCTATAGAAAATACTCCAGCAATTCCTGAACATACAACAGTTGAGACACTCCAGACTATGTCTCCTGAAAACAAAGCTCGTTATGAATCAAAAAAGGAAGCGATTCATTTGATATTGACTAAAATTGGAGATGAAATATATTCAACTGTCGATGCATGCAAAACAGCTCAGGAAATGTGGAAAGCTATTAAAAGGTTACAACAAGGTGAATAACTAAACATTCAAGATGTCAAGACAAACTTATTTTGGGAGTTTGGAAAATTCACCTCTCACGATGGAGAAACAATGGAATCTTATTACACAAGATTCTACAAGCTGATGAATGAAATGACCAGAAACAATTTGACAGTTGCTACGATGCAAGTCAATGTTTAATTTCTTCAACAACTTCAACCAGAATGGTCAAGGTTTGTGACGATTGTCAAGCAACAACACAAACTGGATGACGTTTCATACCACAAGCTCTTTGACATTCTGAAACAATACCAAAAAGAAGTTAATGAACTCCGTGCTGAACGAATAGCCAGGAATGCTAACCCATTAGCACTTGTTGCTACTGCTCAACCAAATCAAGACCCATACTACCAAACACCAAAGTCTCACAAACCATATGTACCATCATCAAAAATTTCAATTCCAACCAGATCTCATGCAACTACCAGAAACAAAGGCAAAGAGATAGCCAAACCAATTACACCTCCCTCTGAGTCACCTTCTGAAGAAGACAGTGATCCTGAACAAGCTCAGAGAGATAAGGATATGCAACTTCTTCAAACTCCAGAAACAAGAATGTAGATGCTACTCCAAGGTATTGTTAGGAATTTTGTAATAGATAGTTCCTACTAGTATGTATGTAGTTCCTACTAGTAGGTATTTAGTTCCTACTGGTAGAGTAAACAGTTCCTGCTGGTAGGGTAGTTCACAGTTCCTGCTGGTAGGGTAGTTCCTAGTGGTAAGGATAATAGTATAGTTAGTACTGGCAGTACAATAGTATTCCTGCTGGTAGAACAATATTATTCCTGGTAGTATTATGCTTACTCCGGGTTGTTAGTAAAGTTAGTTAGTAATAGGGATATGCATGAGATATCCTAGGAAGTGATAACACTTATCACTTTAGCTTTTTGTTAGGGTTTCGTGGGTATTTAAGAAACCTACGAGTTGGATGAATGCAACTGAAACTCATTGAATTCATTAGAAACACGTTTATTATCAATAGAAGAGATCCATAGAGGATCATTGTTTTAGTAATTCTTTAACTCTGTTGTTTATATTCCGCGTAAACAATAGTTTCATTGTTAGAGTCTCTCTTAGAGTTGCTTGTGATTACATAAGTGCTCTACAACCTTAACAGGCGTAAAGATCTATCTAGGGCTGGACCTACAAGTGGTATCAGAGCCTGGAGAGAGCCTCTGTTAAAGAAACTTTACTTTTATTTCACAATGACTTCACAAAATCCATCACAAACATACCCTATGCCATCACCATCAGTATCTTCATTCACTTTCCCATCAACCACTGAACCCGTGTTCTCAGCATCAACTTCTGAACCAGTCTTTGAGTCTCCAAATCACACTCAACCCTCACAAACTACCCAGTCTCAGCAACTCCAACAATATCACACAACCACAGTCTTAAACAATAATGCCAAATTTCCTTACTTAAAGAAGGAAGAATACGAGACGTGGGCCATGAAGATAGAGTATTAGATCATGAACAGTGATCACAACTTGTAGAACATTGTTCTAAATGGAAACAGCAGGAAAAGAACAGGAAGAGATCCAAAAGGAAATATTATGATTCTTCTACCTGTTTCTGTTGAAGAACAAATTGCTGTTCAAAGAGAGACAAAAGCAAGAACTATATTGCTTCAGTCTCTTCCTGAAGATTATATGGCTGATTTTCACCATCTAGATGATGCAAGGAGGTAATGATGAGTCTAAGAAAATGAGGAAATCAATGCTAAAGCAGGAGTTTTCAGAATTTAGAGTATCTGAATCAGAAGGTTTGCATAAGGGATATGACAGGTTTCAGAAGATTTTGAGTCAACTCAATCAGATGCAAGCTAAGCCTGACAATGAAGATTGCAATATGAAGTTTCTCAGAGCTCTTCCACCTTCTTGGTCACAGGTGGCAATCACTCTTAAAACAAAGGGTGGTCTTGATTACCTAAGCTTTGATGATCTGTACAACAAGCTTAGGACTCTTGAGATTGATGTGAAAGGTGGTTCAAGCTATGATTCTAGAGGTACTTCTGCTCCTACCCATTCAGCCTTTGTTAGTGCTGCTAGTACTAATTCAAAGATGACATATCCTGATCAATCCCATTCAACCACTTTTACTACTGCTTCATCAATTCCTGCTGCTTCAAGCAATGTGATTGAAAGTGTTCTCCATTCCTTTGTTGCTGAAAGTGATCCACAACAGCAGATCACTTATGAAGATTTTGATCAGATTGGGAAGATGGACTTGGAGGAACTAGATATCAAATGGCAAATGGCAATGCTATCTGTTAGGATTAACAGATTTGAAAAGAAAGCAGGAAGAAAGATGAAGTTTAACAACAAGGATGCTGCTAGGTTTGACAAAGGGAAGGTCAAATGCTATAAATGTTCTGAATTGGGTCACTTTGCTAGAGAATGTACAGGAAAAAAGGTGGATTCAAAAGCAAGGTACTCTTCATTCAAACTTCAGGAGCTGAATAAGGGAGAAGAAACCAAGGCCTTGTTGTCTGTTGATTCTATGGTGAACTGGTCAGATCATGAAGGAGAAGATGTGGAAATTGGTGCTGCTCAAGTATATGGGATGATTGCTGGAGCTGAGGAGGATGCTACTGGTAATGCTACTGGTGATGTTGCTGATGATGTTTCTAATGATGCTGCTGAATTTGCCCTCATGGGTATCTCTTCTCAGGTACAAACTTGTCCTTTTGGTTGTGAACATCTATATGCTGAACTTAAAAAGGAATTTGACAATGTAGAAGCTCAATACAAAGAGTGTTATATTCAGGTTCAAGCATATAAAAGTACTTTACAAACTTTAGAACAACAGAAGGGATGGTACCAAAGTAATCAGCTAGCATTAGAAGAAAGAATTAGAATCTTAACTGCTAATTTAGAAAACACAACAAACATGTTAAAATATACTGAGAAACTGAATGAACAGGCTAAACTTGAAAAAATGAATGATAAGGTTCAACTTGAGGAGACTAAGGCAAGGTTTGACAAATGGAAGGACTCTTCCAAAAACCTGGACAAACTGATCCATAGCTCCATGTCCTCAAGATCAAAATTTGGTTTAGGATTTGGAGAAACTTTTGGATCAGATGAGGTGTTTGATCCCTCTGGCCCTAGCATCTTTGACACAACACCTGAAGATGTTGCAGAGAAACCTCTCTATGACAGGTTTGTCAAAGCTGTTGGAATGCATGCTGTTCCTCCTCCTATAACAGGAACTTTCATGCCTCCTTCCAACAATCCTGACCTTGATGATACACAGTTTACCTATGGTTCAAAGTCCAATAATTATTTTGAAACTAACTCTGTATCTAATGACTTTGTCTCTTGTGATAACAGTGACAAGTCTTCAGACTCAGAGACCACTGACTTTGCATCCTGTGTTTCAAGTGTCAAGTCCTCAAGCTCCAAGACCAATGAACCCTTAGCCTCTGCCCCTAGTTCAGTTGACTGAAGAATAAGAAGACTGAGGTAGAAGACCACCCTGGGATTTTTAGTATTTCTAAGAAAACAAAGTCTATAACTACGTGTAATGAAAGTTTAAATTCCTGAACTTCAAATGTTAATGCTGTTTATGCTACTTGCAAAAAATATTTAGTTGATTCGGATCACTTTGCATGTGTCACTAAATTTTTGAATGACGTAAATGCTAGAACTAAGAAGCATAATGTAGTGCCTGTTAGTACTAGAAAACCCAATCATCAAGCGAACAAATCTGTTGCAACATCACCTAAGAAAATAGTTGCATCATAATCCACTACTCAGAAATCCAGTAGTTACTATAGGATGCTCTATAAAGAGAACTAGTAAGGCCATGGAAATTGGTGGATAGAAACAACAAATGTTCCTCATACAGGATATTTAATTGGGTTCCAAAAGATGAAAAAGATATGGGTACTAATGGTAGGAATGAAATGTGCTGAAAAGAGTTAAATTTGCATTGATAATGTATCTAGGATTACTAATTGTCTTGTAACTCACAAATTCAATTTGGATCCAATTTGTCCAAATGTTTCCATCGTCCTCTATATTCTCTTGCTGATTGTTCAACTCATCCTTATTAATTGTTAACTCTGGATGCACAAAGCACATGACGGGAAATCTATCATTGCTGTGTAATTTTGTTGAAAAATATCTGGGTACCGTTCGTTTTCGCAATGATCAATTTACACCAATTCTTGGTCATGGAGAATTGGTTCAAGGAAATATCATGATCAATAGGGTTTATTACATCAAAGGACTCAATCATAATCTCTTCTCAGTTGGTCAATTTTGTGATGCGGATTTAGAGGTTGCTTTTCAGAAATATACACGTTTTGTTAGAGATCTTCAGGGAAACGACTTACTCACCGATAATTGTGGATCTGATCTCTATACAAATTCTCTTCAAGAAACAACTTCATCAACTCCAATCTGTCTCATGGCTAAAGCCTCACTAACTCAAGCATGGTTATGGCATTGAAGACTTTCTCATCTTAACTTCGACCACGTCAACTTGCTTTCAAAGAAAGATGTCATGATTAGGTTACTAAAGCTGAAATATGTCAAGGATCAACTATGTTCTTCTTGTGAAGTGAGTAAAGCAAAAAGAAGCTCATTCAAGACAAAGATTGTTCCAAGTTCCAAAGGACAGTTAAATTTGCTTCATATGGACTTATGTGGTCCAATATGTGTTGCTATCATAAATGGGAAGAAATATATTCTGGTAATTGTAGACGACTACTCAAGATATATTTGGACTTTATTTCTAAGTTCAAAGGATGAAACACTAAAAGTTTTAAAAGATTTTCTCGCGATGATCTAAAGAAATCTTCAAGCCCTAGTGATTATGAACTGACAGAGGCACAGAGTTCTTAAACAAGACACTCTGCGCATTCTTTAAAGAAGAAGGAATCGAGCATCAAACTTCTGATCCTCGAACACCTGAACCAAACGGCGTTGTCGAAAGACAAAACCGCACTTTGGTTGAGGCTGCTCGAACGATGCTCTCAACTTCAAAACTTTCTTTATTCTTTTGGGCTGAAGCAATTGCAACCGCATGCTATACTAAAAACATATCAATAATCATCCTGACTCATGAGAAAATAGCATATCACATCATCAATGACAGGAAACCTTCAATTAAACACCCTCACATCTTTGGTTGCACTTGTTACCTAACCAGAGATGGTGAAAATTTAGATAAGATGGAAGAAAAAGGAGATCCGTGCATTTTGGTGGGACACTCCACTCAGTCAAAGAGATATCGTGTTTATAACAAGAGAACAAGATTGATGGTTGAATCCATACATCTTAAATTTGATGAAATCAAATAGATGTCCGAGACGTCTGTTGCTAATGACACTTCAGTCATCATTCCCTAACGACAAAAGGCGTCAGATTATGACAACTCTGACCCCGTTCCTCAAATACAAAATGTTCTTCCTTTAGCAGATACAACAGCTCCATCACAACAAGAGTTGGATCTATTTTTTGGTCCTTTGTATGATGAATTTTCACTGCAGGAACTTCAAGTGTCAACAAGTCTTCTTCTCCTACCGACAATTTTAATCAACAAGACACACTACCTTCAATGAATATTCACCCTACATCAGAACCATCAACTCCTACAAATGATCATGCTGAGGAAAACAACGATAATCAAGCAGAAGATGATCAGTTACAAGAACATGAATTTACCAATCTGTGAAAACTAAAAGGGGGGTTGAATAGTTTTCAAATTAAAATCTTAACTTTTATTTTGTTTTATTTATTTTCACAAAAGTGTATTCAGTTTTGTTTGATGTGATCTGATATGTTTAAGATGAGATAATGCGAGCAATAATATAAAGGATATATGACATGGTTATTTATAGTGGTTCGGCTACAAGGACTCCTTCCTTGCCCTACTCTACTCCCCGAGTCACCTACTCGAGAGTTCGAATACACTAATCACAAAATATCCTTTAATCGGCAGAGAAGCCACACAACGTTACTTAATTATTTTCACGATGCTAAGTTAAACACTGGGTTCTACATATTAGAACCATTCACCATTTATCACTACACATCACAACACCCTTTTTCAAATCCTAAACCCTTTGTCACATCATCAATGTTTGTCCTCTACTAGGCACCAAACATACACATATATATGTATTGTTTTTACACCAATGTTACCAAACCAAAACTAGACATTTCTAAGATATTTTTTGATTGA
>BQNB010041242.1:0-46890 GCA_026074375.1 Tanacetum coccineum
TATATATATATATATATATATATACCGTTAAAATGTTATCATAATATAAAAAAAAACACTTTTTATGTTAATAATAATTACTCCCTCCGTCTCACATTAAGTGTCCACTTGACTTTTTCAAAGTTTTTTTCTTCAACTTTGACCTTAATAATTTCTTCTTACGTTATATGATACTTGATGCAAGATATATGAATTGATAGAGTTTTTCAATATTTTTCGTTGGTAGAATTTTCGTTCAATATTATATAACACAAACAAAAATATTTATGGTCAAAGTTGATAAAAAAAGACTTAAAAGATTCCATTGTGGACACTTAATATGGGACGGAGGGAGTATTTGTTTAATAAAAATCTATGTAATTATTAATTTTTTTAAATAGTGAAATTCGGGTTATTCGGGTCAACCCGAAAACCGAACCGAATTCGAATTTGATTTTTGGTTCGGTTCGGTTGAATTCTAGTTTGGTTCGGTTCGGTTTTCGGGTATTTAACCGAACTAACCGAATAAGAACCGATCAACACCCCTACTTTCAACTCTACAATCATTCTTTATGGGCTTGCTGGTGAAACACTCTTTGGTGGTAGTGGCGTTCAATTTAAGTGTTTCGACTTTCCTTTTTTTTTTTTTGCTTATTTCCTTTTAATGGAATAGGAAAGTGCCTGAAAAGGAAAGACTCACTAAATACATGTACAATACCTAGCTTTTATTTCAAGTTTTCCTAGTAATCCCTATAAATAATATTGATTAAATAAGAATAAATCATAGCATAAAGTGTTGTGCTAATTTTGTTTGATATACAAAATTAAACACTTTCTCTTTGAGCGAGGATAAATTTATGAACACCATATTTGATAAATGATACGCGTAAGTTGACTAACGGCATTGAATTTTCATAAAGCTTTATAAATTTGATATTTTTGTCACATCAACAATTTATAAACATTTTTAATTGATAATCTCTTTATGGTATAAACATTTTAAGGCTTTGTAATCGTTTCACATAAAACATGCATTTATGTTTTTAGATTATAAAGGTTTAGGACCTTTTCCTGTCATGTAAAACCTCTCGTAATGGATGCTCTAATATTAGTTTTCTTAATTTTCTTTTATTTAAAGAGAAATGATATATATATATTTTAGCGCATAATAAAAACATATTGTAAATTCTTTATTTTTGAAATATCTACTGCAAGATTCTATGAAATGGCAAAATGCAAGTGTCCTGCCCTTGAAATCAAAGAGGTGTGGAGTTTGTTGGGAGTTGTAAAGTAGTTGCATTAACTTAAAAAATCAACATTAACTTTTTGGTTGCCTGCACTACTTCAGTTGGCAAGACCCTTTAATCACTCCACCAAACTTTAAACCTTTAAACTCCAAGTTGGACTCAAAAGGGTTATTGACTATATATGCATTACAAGTACAAATTTTAGGTGTGACAATGTTATATCCTAATCTCATATATAAGATCCTAAAGATTAAATGTTATATCTTAAACTCAAAGCATACATTATACTCCACTATATAACCAATCCTACACATCCTTCATCAACTTCTCATCCCTCTTCAGAATGAAAGACCGAATGGAACGTCTTGTACTTCTGCCTTTCACCGCCGGTTGTGTCTCTTCCTCTAGTGTAGCGGTTTGCGTACAACAGGGAAGGCGGCCAAGGGACGACAATATATCAGCTCACATGGGTATGTATACAAATATTTACTCTATACAATATCAAATTCTTTTGATCAAACCTCGGAAAACTTGCACAAATCCAACTGAAAGTACCCACTGTCTATAAGTAATTCCGTAATTCGCTTTGAAGACTTTGTGCAAACATTAATGTAATTATATTACATCTTTTTCTTGTTATGGGTATGATTAAATTTTGGTATATTATGTTTTTAGCGCATAGGTCATTGGAAGGTGTTAAAGATCCTAAAGAGGCGTCAAGCGATCACATGATAAAGGGCTTGTCCAAGTCCCCAACACTATCAAAACCTAATATATACATTGGATTTCATAGGTTTACTAGAACCATCAAAAGCTTGTCTCAGTCACTTGGTAAGCCATGACTACGCTATTACGGAAAGGCTTAAATCGAGCCCGATTTTATGTTTACTATTTAAATATAGAATCAATGCTCTAATATTTTCTTTATGTAAATCATTACTGCAGTATTCAAGGATGAGATGGAAGAACTCGAAATGGAGATGGAGATTGGCCTTCCAACAGATGTAAAACACGTAACACATATAGGATTTGATGATCCGTTGGCCCATGGCACCAAGAAGTGCAACCAAATGGTCGTCTCGGAGTTCCTCTCACAATGTCATGATTCTACGACTCAATACGAGCAATGTGCTACTCATGTACCGATAGATGCAACTCATGGTATGCATAATACATGTAATAAGCCAGTGAAATAATTGTACACAAGATGAAGGATATTATATATACTATTCGATAAATATTATATGAACAATGATTGTTGTGTGCAGTAAGTTGAACGCTGAGTATGTGATCATGTTTAATATATAATTTTTATAGATTTGCATCTTTCGAATAAGTTATATATGTTGATCTTAGCCAAAAAGGTCAAGAAGGTATTGGCCGGTTATCTTGATCTATCTGCTATGTATATAATGTATATGCATAAATGCATACCGGCTCAACCACACAATTTCATTTGCATAGTAATTCAATATCTATAACCTATGTAATGTAGTTTAAATTAGTAGCATATTAATTTAGTTTATAAAACTTGCAGATGGAGTACGTTTGAAGCTTTTATCCTATATGATGGTCATTGACTAGTGTTTTGTAACTTTTGTTACTTAATGATAGTTCAGTATATTTACATTGTTGTGACATCTCATAGGAAGATTGTTACAGCTTATTAAAAATTTTGGTGCTACATTAATATCAGATGTCACATTCATATGAATTAATAGCTGAAAATAATAATTAGTAGGCATAAAAGCACAATATATGCAACTGAAATTCATGATATAAAAACTCGCGCGGTCATATGATTTATCAACACCAAACATATTCGTACAAGGAATAATCAATCTGTATCAATAGTACTGTAACATCACTTGTATATGAGTAAACCTAAATAGATTTAGATGTAGAGTTCAACTTTTTGCATCTCTTTTGTCCACGAGATTAGTGTTTTCCCATCGATGTCAAAAATAAATACTATGATTAATGCCCTCAAACTTTTCGTTTATTTACGATTAAACATTTATTTACCGTACAAAGGTAAGTGAAACCAATTGCTTAAGAAAATATAGTTAATCTAATATTTGAGCACGTGTAGATATATTTTTTAGAATTTTTAACAACCTGCCTAGCTAGTGTTGATCTTTCTTTTTAACCGCTGTAAACTTTAATTGAAAAAAACTAGCAAGAAGCTAGAGAGCAAATGTTACAAGATAATATTGCAAGCAATTTTGGGATAGAAAATCCATTCAAAGTTTCAAACCAATTGGGTTTAAGTTTCATAAATCTTTTAAATAGAGATCATAGTGCGAGATGATATTTTAATCTCCTCTTCTAAAGTACTCTTTTAGGCATCTTTAGATCAAAACAAACACCAATTTCTGAACTTTCGAATGGTCTAAAAAGTGGTTTGTATAACCGCATCAAAACGGTTCTTCAAATAATCATATCCTTACAGATGGGCGCAGATACTACTTTTTTCAAATAAGTTAAAAATGATTATCCAAATTTCAAATTTAATAATTTTAAATTTGAAAATAAAACTTAAAATGAAAATCTATACTAAACTTGTCAAACAAGACATAATTGTCAAATGATTCAAACTTTTGACCGTTATAGATATCAAGTCAAATATTACATGTGCATGGCAACAGAATCCAACATTATTTTACGTACAACATCCATGCACAACATACAACTCAACAAACACAATAAGTCCATGTCATCCCATGTGGGCAAAAACGAATCCTAATAATTCGTCCTTATGAATCACAAAATTCATACACATTTTCAAAATTTTGTAATGTAAAAACGAAAGAAAACTCAAAAAAATAATATCTTGTTGGGGGTGGAAGAGACGCAGATCTTTTCTTTCGATCTTTGCACCCCCAATCGCATTATTCAACATGTTCATCGTGCATTGATTCATTGTCTTTCTTTTTTTCTGCTTAAATTAACGAACCCTTAATGACTGGTTTGGTGATCATGAAATGTGAAGGGGAGGAATCGGTTGACGATGGTGGTGATGATTCGGGTGAACCATTTGTTCCTCCTGTAAACTTTGCTAATGTTGAAGATAGAATTTATCGATCTGGATTCCCTCAACCTTCAAATTTCCCCTTTCTTGAGACCTTGCAGCTTCGATCCGTCATGTGAGTTGAGTTTGGTTATCAACATTTTGCAAGAACTGTTTATTCTCTTATTTTGCTTTTGATACAATTGATAAAAAAAATTTAAGGGTGCTTGTTATTGTCTATCCAAAATTCGATATTGATTATCTGACTATTTAAGAAAAATACAGCAGTTGTGAATTGAATATATACATTGATCGAATTGCTTATTTCCACGAACTTATTTGATGATAGTAAAGTAGTATAAGCAATTCTAATGAGCAATCCAAGACACCCCTTCAAACGTTCTAGATATATATACAAAGATATGAATATCTAAGCACAATTTTGATGACGAATTTGATTTTTTCTTCGTGTAGATATTTGTGTCCCGAACCGTATCCTAGAGAAAATTTGGAATTCCTAAGAGCTCATAATATTCAGCTCTTTCAATTTGGAATTGATGGCACCAGGGTTGTTTCTCTAATCTCTTTACGACATAAATTTTCATCTTACCATATAATGATTCGGATATAAGTTATTTTTAGGGTTTTATATAAGAGATTATTGTGAGTTTAATGAAAGAGTACTGAAATTCGAAAAAATGGAAAACGGTACATTAATGATTGATCATAGCAAGCAAGAAAGTGTTTTTAGTGATGCATGTAAAGTATACAAACTTAAGCTAGCTCTGATCAACCGATTATTGATTGTTATTTTGGTTTGATATAAACATGTAGGAGCCTTCTGTAGACGTTCTAAGGAATAGCATCACTGAGGCTCTCAAATTCTTGATCGGTAATGAATCATAGAATACTTTACCGCCATAATCATAAACTATTGCTATAATATTTGGTCGTATTAATTAGTACATGTATGTTTAATTTTCTTTCTCAGATGTGAGAAACCATCCTGTTCTAATACATTGCAAAAGAGGAAAGGTATGTAACCTAGTAAATCCGTGTTCATCTTCTGTTACATGATTTTAGTGTCGATTTTTTCCACAATGAGACGTGCCTTAAAAAGTGCATTTAATATGTTATAGTCCATTTCTTGCTCTGGAGTTAAGAGGAATCTGACTTAAGAGGGAGTTTAGTTTTTTGAAAGCGATTATGTGTTTTTCAATAATCTGAAAAGATTTTTTGTCTGATGTCAGCACCGCACAGGTTGTGTTGTTGGCTCTCTAAGGAAGTTACAAAACTGGTGTTTGTCATCGGTGTTGGAAGAGTACAAGCATTATGCAGGCGTAAAATCAAGGGATACAGATATAAAGTTTTTGGAGACATATGATGTCCAATACCTAAGAGAATGTCTTCAAACCATCATCTACCAGTATCATGGATACGGTTCTAAGAAACGACGATTGCTCTCAGGAGAGGAAGTGACACACAAATCCCAGATAGCTTCGTTTAGATCATCAACCGAGGTTCGATTTTATAACCATACAACCATTGATGTAACTTCTTGCACAAGAGAAAACTTATCTCGAGGGTAATTGGATTGTTCTAGGAAAACCAAGGAGTGCACTTGTATTATTTATGATCATAATATGAAGAAGGAAAATGGAAGGGAAAAAACATGGATGGAAATGTGATTGAGAAAAAAGTAAATATAACTGAAATAACTATTCTTTGCATTGCGATCTAAATTGAGATATTGTTTTCTCGTGTGCTATGTTTTGCATGAGCTCAATTATGCAGCGAATAAGTTTTCATGATACAGAGTTACAGACATTCAATATACTTGATTCATGACTTAAATAGGTCTAAATCGGCCTATTATCAAAATAGTAAGGTATCCATGCAAAGTTGTGTGTCTTAAATCAAATAACTGTAAGGACATATATTCTGTAATGGTACTATCAAGGATCACATTTAAGAGTAAGTAACAAAGAAAGTTTTGAATTTACACAATCACAGCAGCAGCCATGACTAATGTCTCTTTATGTATTTCGGTAAATGCTTTTATTTTGTAGCTTTTGTCATCAAACAATATGCATAGCAAACAAATGTATGTGACGTGATGGTAAATAAGTCGGCTCGAATATAATGTCATCAAAATGGCAATATGGATTAACATGGAGATGGCGTCACAATTTCTTTCCTTGCTTTCAAATTCATATCCAAATATCCTGCCTAAATAGTCCATATACACAATTACACATAATCAACAAACCAACCAAATTTGTTATTATAGAAGCCAATTGTAAATTCATAGTTAAAATCTAAAAGCAATCAACATTTCTAACATAGCATTTGTCCGAACTGGCTTGAAATCCGTCGAATGAAATATAATAAAAGTAAGTACTTCTATAAAGTTCAGTGAAACTCAAAGATATTTTATGCTTATAAATTAAAGTATGAAGGGTAACACTACACCTTCACTGAATACAAATAACAAAACTACAACGCAAAAGAATAACGACCAATGGACCTTTTAACCTAGATTAGGAACTAAGTCCTACTCTAAATGAATAATAAATTATTACAAAATAAAGAAGTATCCAACTTATGACGGAAAATTTGGAATTACACGGCAATACCTTGAGCTTGCATCAGTTACATTATCTGGAGCACACATAAACGTGTCATAAAAACCATCATCACGCTCCATTTTTGGTTTAATAAATCTTCCATTGTTTCCACTATTATTATAACCAAAACCGTTTATGATGTTTGCATTAGGTGGTGGCATTGGTAGTGATATAGGAAAATCAGGAAGTAGCATATTTTGGTAATGAGCATATTTTGTGGGCCCGGTAAGGAAGGTTGATGGTATAAGTGGATGATCTTGAACTTGTGGTTCAGGTTTGGGGACATTAGTGATTTTTGGTAATCTTAGAGAATTGGGAGGGTTAGAGGTGGAGCCCACATCCATGTTGGTGTGGTTGCTGTTTCTGGCTGCGGGAATTGCATGGTTATGTTTTCCTTCGTATGTTGTAAGAACTGATTTTAAATCATCAGAAGCTCTTTCGACATGTTTTCTCACCGGGCATCCGGTAGTTGTGCATTTGTAATAGCTCCTGTAATAATAGTAAATTAATCAACCTGAACCGTTTTAACATGTACTAGAAGTATTTACATGTTTCCCAACCTGTGTTACGCATCTGTGTGACACGCCTATTTTCCCATATTTACCTAAACATAACATTTAGTTGTTCAAATGGGTAACTTATTTTATTGGTTTAAAGAGTTGGGTCAAAATGGGTCATTTTAATATTGGTCAATGACTCAAAATGGGTTGGGTGGAGTTGACATAAAACATTTTTGAACAATCGCTTAGCGCTAAAAATAATTTGTATGCACCTTGGCAGCCAGTCTATCATTTCCTTTCAAGCAAAGTTTGTACTTTTTCCAGTTTGACCCATAAATATATTAAAGAACCAACCCGTTCATAAGTAAGTGTCTCAAAATTGTCTCCTCTAACAATGTCAAAATTTCTATATTAATTACCTTGGGTTTGGGTTCCCTTTAACGACTTTTTGCCCATACTTCCTCCAGCGATAACCATCATCAAGAATATCAACTTCACTCTCAATTTGAACCACCACTCTTGGCTCCCTCATAGCTCTTGTTACCAAACAAGTTTCCATCAGAAAATTCCCTTTCTTCCTGAAATTGCAATTCATAAAATAAATACATTAACGTGCCAAAATTTCATCTATAAGGGTGTGTTTGGGATTGCTCAATAAAATGTTTATGTGCTTCTAGATATTTAAATTAATTTGTTCTAAATAAGCAGTTTCTAGTTTCATGCTAGAGTAAATAAGCACCTCAAAATAAGCACATTATCACTTGCTCATTCTCTAAGCGGTTTAACAAAAGCAATCCCAAATACCCCTTAGATTAACAATCCTAAACACTTTTTGTATCAAAATGAGATAAGGAAGTAAATCTACATGAGTCTAAGAAACAACACCTCCTTTTTAAATCTGATTTATCTTCATCACCCTCGTCTATGCGGGTCCCATCTCCATCACTAGCATTATTATTCCCGTTCAAAGAAGAACGCTCAACATTACCAATAATTCCCATAGACTTCCCTTGTGTGGATGACATTAGATCATGATTATCATTAGCAACCGATGTTAAAGATGACATGTCAATACCATCGTGTGTTCGACAATTTACAATGTTCTTATTACCACCTTGTTGAATATTTTCCCACAACTCCCCATTCTCATACTTCATATAGGAACCATTAGCATCATTTGACCCAGTATTAGTGTCGCGTTGACCTTGATGATTATGAGCACCTTTATATATAATCTCGGTTATATGACCATCATGGGAACGTTCAACTTTTTTCTTAACTTGACAATTTGGATGTGTACATTTGTAGTAGCTTCGAGGGTATTCACTACCTTTTACTTGTTTTTGTCCATATTTTCTCCAATTGTATCCGTCTTCCGAGTTCCGCATTGGAGGTAGACTTGTTTCTTTTGGGTATCCATCACTGGGACGTCTTTTTGGATCATTTTCGTCCTTCGGTTGTATGATAGGAAATTTCCTCTTATTAGTGTGTGAGTGTAAAGTTGTAGCACTGTGTTTTGTGATGGTCTCTTTTGATAGTTCCATGGGGATTCCAGACGGTACTTGAGGCTGCATGACGAAATTTCATTTTCAGCATTAGCTCCAAAATTCAAAATAATAAAATGTATATTTAGATATAAGCAGTTTTATGACGTCCATGCTTATGTGCGCAATATGACTTGGGGCATGCAAATATGCAATACAGTGCTTCACCAATCTACGATTCAAACTTAAGCAATACACACACCTAACTAGGGGTTTTAGAACTGAGTAATTCGAAGTGAGATCAACATGACCGCTTATAGTGTGTCACAAAAAGGATAACTAAACTATGAACCTCTAAATTTAAACAAAGTTGGGTCCTTTGTAGGCTTCACTGTTTACTTGTGAGACAATAGAACTGATCACGTTGATGTCAACTTGATAGTTTTTCAATCCATTTCTAAATTAGCTTCTGTTTCTCTAAAAGTATATCCCAACATGCTTCTTGCAAAGTGTCTTTTAAACCAATAACAACAAAATAAGCATAAGTACTTTGATCACTTTTATCTCCCCATTACAAAATTTATAAACTCCCATTATACATTCTGCCATGTATATATTAAAAGGTCCGAGGACTATCATAAAAGAGTAACAAAAGATTTAAGTCGAGCATTGTTGTCATTATGTTGTGACTTGGATCAATTCCAACCTCTTAAACTACTAGATTTGGTTTCAATCATAAATATTTGATCTTTTTCCCACTTACAAAGATTTTATATTCTTCTATGAAAGTGGATTACACACATAGTATATTCACCTGATTTTGTAGCTGAGAAATGCATGGCCATAATAGTGAACCCTCATTAGGCTGCTGATATGTGAAACTATTACTGTCACAACTACTGTCATCAAATGCCGAATTCATGCCAAAGCTTTCATGATTCATAGGAGGTAACATAAAAGTTCCGGTAGCAGAAGATTCCTATAAAAACCAAAAAATTAGTACATACTAATCAAAAATTTTAAATTTACATGTGTTGCAGAATGTATTTTAAGTTCTAAAGTTATACTTAAACTTAAATATGAGGTAATCAAAACTAAAAACCAAGGACACATACAATATGGAACTTCCAAATATCATTTTTGGAGTGTATTTATACAACATGTTGGTTTTTAATCAAAGTTATGTAATACTTACCGATATATCTGCCATGTTCAATAGTCACAGAGGTTTATGGTGTACTTGTTACCATAATCTTGGCCTATAGTGCAGTGACTTAGCTTCTATCTATAGTAAACAATAGCTGTCTCAATTTTCTCCAAGATCCAAAAAAGTTTAGTATTATGTCATCAATCATGAACAAACCATAAACATATTACAGGAGTTTGTGATTGGAGAATCACATAATGAAAAATGATTATAATAATTAGATTGGCATGGAGGCTTTAAGATACTATCCGATTCTCATTCTTGAAGTCGCAAACATCACTTTGAAAATGCACACTCCTTAAATTATAGTTTAATCATATGTAACAACTAACAAGTGAGCTAATCTTGGTAGACATGATATATCTAGGTCAAAGTACTCCTAATCCCCTAAATCTATCGATTTAAAGTTTTTGCAAATTCTCATTTAAGAATTAAATGTAAAATGACCCTCCTAAATAATCAAAATCTCCATGACCTTGTAAATTTTCTTTTGTCTTAAAACATAGGGCTAATGACATGATAATGTATCGGATTAGAATCCTCTAAAGTTGAGTCAAACATGATACATCATGTTCACCAATCACAAATTAGTTAATTGTATAAAACTTTTTCTTTTAACAAAAATCATGGGCCCACTTATTTATTTTCACTCACAATAAACTTAACGTGATCAATCATGTTTGACCATAACTTTATAGGATCCTTTTCCTAATGTATCATAGTTGTCACGGTTTCCTTTTATATGTATCGAACAAAAAAATTTGCTTTTCTATGTACAAAACTTAATTTTATTGTTTTTTTTTGTAGTAAATGACCATTTTGCCCCTCCCGGGTTAATAAAATGAGGGGCAAAATAGTCATAAAATACACAAAAAATGCAATAAAATCGAGTTTAGTGCACAGAAAAGCAAATTTTTTTGTTCGATACATATAAAAGGAAATCGTGACAACTATGATACATTTAGTTGCCATTAGCCCTAAAACATAATAGTGATAATTAAGAATAACGCCTAACACCTCATTTTTCTACCAGTCCATTTTTATTAGAGAACTAGCACAAGTAGCGTTATCTAGCTAGATCCAGTCAATCCAGAGAGAACGATATTTCCGACTACGATGAAAGATCCCTAACACCTGTAAAATGATGTTGCTATGTGTGCAATATATAGTGTTTGGGATTGCTTGTAAAGATTGTTTGTAATTTTCAAAATAATACATTTTGGAATAAGCATCACCCAACCTTATTAGTCAAGAATGTTTTTTCACCCTCAATTCTGTTGTATCAAAACGTACGCGATAAACATGCATATATAGATAGCATAATCGCCAAATCAACTAGGTTCCAAAACCTTTACCTGAGAATTAGGTATCATAGTCATCGGATCAAGCAACGTAGCAGAACTAATTCCCGGCGGTATGGTAAGCATTTGGGACCAACCAGTATCCGATTGATCCGAAACCCTAATCTTATCATCACCACCACTTTTCTCAACCCTAAATTTTTCATCAATATATTCATCCTTTAAAACAAAAAACTCATCAGCAATCAAACGATTCGGAGTGGCGATTAGATCACCCCACTCATCATCATCACCAAATTCACCTTCATTATTCTGAATACACATTATAATAAAAGAAAAAGTTAACAAAACCCTAATAGCATAATTGGTTGACTGACACTCAGTGATTATTACTTGATTTATAAGAGTTTTATATAGGTTGAAATGAGAGATTAAAGTGATCAGTTAGCATAAAAATAGGGATGATAATGGCTAGCCGTGAACTATTCAAAGGAAGTTTGGATTTGTCCATGAATCTCTATTTCTTGTGATTTGTATACGTTATGCATGCATATTTTTATATGAATATATATTGTTTTTTATAACTATTTCACTTTAAAATGTACTAGTTAACATTCTTAAGTTTAACAATTTTTAATCTGTAGTACTGCTGGATACTACTAGTTTGATCATGCATATTTATTATTTAATCTAGTTGATCAAATATATATATTCATGAAACGATTGTGTATGAAAAGCAAGGAAGATAATTGTCAATTTAATGTTTAAACCGATCGGATAGAGAAAACGAGTATATTGGTCCCGCGCTGCTGCGGGACGATTGGTGGGCATCGTTGTTGTTGATAGCGTTGGTCGACGTTGTTGTCAATGTCGAGTATCGACACCACATTTAAATAAATTAAGACGAAAACATACAAAACTAAGTATAAACAGTAATTATGCGGTAGATTTTTTGTTGGCGAAAGTGGCAAAACAAAATATATGTAAATGAAGCCTAAGATAATACCAACAATTTCGGCTCCCGTCAATACGTGTTTTGCCAACATTCTTTTCTGCTGCTACATAGTTCTTCATCGATATGAGCCTTTGCCTTTATTCGTCCAAGAACCAAGTCTGATGTTGCGCTCTAAGTCTGCATAACAAAGGGGTTTTTTCTAATTTAGCAAATCAGAAATGTGCCAACATTATTACAGTTGTTGTTTGGAGCTGCATTAGTTACTCCAATTTCTATATTATTCAATTATCCACTGATCATACTTCGAGTTATAACAATCACTTAAGAAACACATCCAAACACTACCAAAAATTCAAATAGCATGTAGAATCAAATAAGTTGAACAACATGTCTATAATCTAGTAACAACTAACATATACACAATTACATACATGAAATCATAACCAATAACTACTACACATTCTCTTTTTTGCCCGCCCACTTACCCCTTCTTCATAACAAATATCTTTACAGCATTACTAAGTTTATAAATGGATGTATTATACATGTTTTCATCCGTAAATATCAATAGATAAGTTAACAATAAGCTACAGTTAAAAAATGGCTAAAAGCCTGGTTATACTCTTTCAATCAACAAAGGGGATGATGTAGTTGACTTTGTTATCATAAAAATTGCATATTCACATTGTCCCTGTAATATATATGCATACACATACAACATCTAAGCAATTGGTTCATTACGAAACGATGAGAGTGGAACACACATACACATTGATATTTACGGAACAACAAATTTATTGCACTTGAGATGCATACCTTGGATTCACTGAATAGGAAATCAAACTGGTATTGTCATTAAAACATTAAGACGAATTAAGCAGCATGCACAATGTAACAAAAAGTTAGCATAGACGAATCCGAAACACCCCTTTACTAACAACCTGAGTTTTTTAACATATGAAACGTCTATTGAACTATCACACATTGTAGCTTTTCCTAAAGTTTATGGATATATAATGAATAATCCATGTAGAGGCAGTGTTCAATTTAGGCGGCACATACTATCTTTTAAGATCTTAGTGCCAATTTTCTTCTACAACTATGGTGTTATACACATCTTAGATTTTTTTTAGAACGGCAGATTAGAATAGAAGCTTAGCAAGACGTTAGGCGAACAATTACAAAGAGGTGAATAGAGAGTTACATGGGTTCAAAAGCCACTCTATCCAATTAAGAGTAACATTACGAGCTCTATTCGAAATCCAAATAAAAGAAAGATGCTTCACATCATCAAGAATGAGACTTCGCTTTGGTCTTGTGGACAAGAAGCACGAGTCGTTTCTAAACTTCCAAATAATCCAAAGGGTGGAGTGGATTACAGCATCAAACACTTTGGCATGGAATGGAGATAAGTTAGAGCTGCTTGCAAGAGAGAAGATATCGTTGAGGTTGTCAATTCAAGTATTATAAAGATTCCACCATTTGCGAATGTCACGCCATGTTTCTGCAACAACATTACACTTCAAAAGGGTATGCTCTTCTGTTTCTAGTATCACAAACCGGGCATCGAGTCGAGTGGAGGTCAATTCCTCTATTATCTAAATTAACTCTTGTTGGAATCCTGTTGTTCTTAATTCTCCAAGATGAGATGTTAACTTTAATAGGTACTAGCTTGTTCCATGTATGAGGATATGTTAACAATGGAGAGGAGGAATATGTAGTAAGGGATTTCATTCCACCAACAGTGAATGATCTTGTGTTATCAATAACACATTCCCATCGATCTTGGTCAGGAGAAGAAAGCTGGTAGTTAGACATCAAACTTTGTAAGTCCATAAGCTCTTGTAAATCTGATACTCGCAAAGCTCGACTCCAAGCCCAATGAAACCAAAGACCAGGAGGGGAAAAGTAACCCATTCGAGCAGACCCAACTGAAGAAATGCAGAATCTATAACAGAAGTCGAACTTATTAGAGTTGGAGTACGATCACAGACCCGACATTGTTTGTTTGATTCTAAGCAATAAATTCTAAGGAAAGTGGAACAAAGAGGAGAGTTCCCAACCCATTTATTAGTCCAAAACAGGTAGATTCCCCATTCCCTACCTTAACCTTGAAATGAGAGTCTAGATCGATACCAAACTCGCTAAGATCGCCATTAAGCTTGGCAATTTGAAACCAAGGACCCGCTTTGCTTTTAATGGAAGAAACTGTTGGAATATGTCAATGTATAATTAATATATGTCCGAAAATGTTTCGAGCCTACGGGGACGCACACGTTTATATGTAAAACAACGTTTTTATATATTAAAGTAACATGTTAACTAGTGATTTAACAAACGATCGTTAAATGTTAACGAGAATTAATCATTTAAAGGTTAAAGGACTAAATAAGGAAAATGGCTTGCCTTGCAAGCTAAGGCAAAGAGCTTGCCTTGCAAGCTAAGGCAAAGGGCTTGCCTTGCAAGCTAGGACATTAAGGAGTGGAGTTTACTTGCATGGCAAGTAATGGGATTATAAATAGGGCCTTGAGGTTTCATTAGCTAGATAGATATAGAAGAAAAAACCAAAAACTCCTATAATCGTCCTTGTGATTCCTTGTACTCGGCCGAACCCTCAAAACCCTTTGTGGTTTTCGGTTTTTCTTGCACTTGCGTGCGATCGAACCTAGAACCTTTAGGGTTTTGATTTTGTGGTTTAATACCACATACGTTGTGCTTGTGTTCGTGTGTTGATTTATTCAAAGATGAAAAGATTGTTGGGTTAAAACACTACTAGTACTAGCATACACGTTGTTTGCTAAGAACATATAGTGTGTGTAAACGTAGAGGGATTATTGTTTGATCCTCGTAGTTACGCGTGGTGTTATACATACGCGTATATTGAAGACGGTGTTAACGGTTACCTATTAAAGCGGTGTATCGTTTCGTGCAAAAGGTATACACTTCAATCTTGTTAATTATAAGTTCTATACGTGTTATCTTTCCGCTGCGTACTCATGATATAATGGTTATTAGTTCTAAAAACCCAACAGTGGCATCACGAGTCATCGTATATGAATTTGTATTTACAAGAATAAAATTGGACAAACAAATTCGGGTTCTTGATTAATTTTTTTTAAGCCCTTTGGGCATTTTATGCATCAAGATTCGATCTTTATGCATTAAGATCCAATTTTTATTGGTTATTAAAATTGATTAGAAGATTTCTAGGTTGTATGATGTGTTTAAATTGTTAATTGATCCGGTTTTATGTTAGATTAATTGTTAATTTGACATCTATGATAAATACATGCAATTTATCGTGGAGGCGATATATGATATTAATCTTGTTAATTGTTAAAATTATTACGCAAATATGATGATCAAGACCTAAAACATAGAACACTAAATTTATGTGTTTTCGATCCACGACTTTAAAAGCTAAGGAAGACCTTGACATGTCTTAATGGGGCCTAAAAGTTAATTTATGTGATATGTGGTATGGATTTGAATAATTGTTATGTGAATTAGTTTTATGTTTATATTGTTTTATTTTAAGTATTGGACTTATGAGAAAATAAAAGGGTTTTTGAAAATAAATATAAACATGACTAATTATTATGAAATCAGATTTGTTATGGACTATTTATAGTTCATAATGTGTTTTCCAAATTAAAGTTTATTTTGATTGGTTAAAACTGGATGCTATGGACTCATGGGAAGTACGGCTCATCCACTAGAACAAACTATAAGAGAAGTTTAAGGCGGAGTGGTCAACATTCCTAAAGAATTTAGGTTTTTAATACGCTTCACGCTGACCTGATTCTCCGCTTCTTTGTGCGTTCGATTGGAGTTACCGTGAACCATGACATGTCACTACAGTGTACACGTTTTTGACCATTCTTTAATCTTTATATTTGGAAACACGTTGAATCGTCAATTTTAAAAGGTAACACTATTTATACATTAGATGTATAGAAAATATGTGATACCGTAATAAGTAACTTAATTCAGTAAAGTTTTTATTAAAATTATGATACGAAGATGTATGCATGCTTCTTCGTACATATTTGACACGTCAAATAATATACCCTTTTAAATAAGTTGTTGCCATCCAATTTGTAAGAACACTTGCAGTTGCCTTTTACTATACGTGAGACGTATGTAGATTGCAATCCCAAGGTGATTATACACTTTTTCGTGAGACGTTAATGTTAAATAATCACAGTTTTTTATTGGACGACTTAATCGATTTATGGGTGAGACCTTAGATCGTGGCATAGATGGGATGAAACATGCCTACTAGTATATTAATGTAATAAAGTAAGTCTCATAATGTTCTAGGAATTGCACCGATGGCAATTATTGATCGTCAATTACCTTTTGAATACACCATTGCTAGCAGATCAACTGATGTGATGGTGGTATGTCAAGTTGGGTCCTAAGCCTTAGAAAATTAATTGTTTATAGATTTAAACATGGGTAGTTAATTTTCTTTAAGGAATAGTATCGAAAATACTAATTTTTAAACTTTAACTATGTTTTGTAGATGTCATATCCTGTTCAAAACATAAACCATTCGGCTTTCAGGTCGATGTTTGAAAGAGAAAACTTTCTGGAAATAATTTTAATGACTGGTTTCGTCAACTTAAGCTGGTCTTGAGAGTTGAAAAGAAAATGTATGTCATTGAACAACCTATTCCCCCTACTCCTGCAGCTGATTCTGTAGCAAATGTGCTGGCCGAATGAAATGCAGTATATGATGCTCATAATGAGGTGGCTTGTCTCATGCTTGGAAGTATGACTCCTGAGCTTCATAGAAAATTTGAAAATTCTTAACCTTATGAGATGCTTCAGGAGCTTAAATCTATGTTTAAGAAACAAGCTGGAGTGGAGAGGTTTGACCTAATCTAAACTTTCCATGCTTGCAAACAAGAGGAGGGAAAACCAGTTGGTCAATATGTACTTAAGATAAAGGGGTATGTTGAACAACTAGAACGTCTTGGTTATGTGCTCTCACAGGATCTTAGTGTTGGCTTGATCTTGAATGGCCTCACTAGTGATTTTGCTGGATTTGTAAGAAATTAGAATATGCATAACATAGGGAAGACAATTAGTGAATTACATGCTCTGCTTATTGAATATGAGAAAGGTTAATCTAAAAAGGCTGTTACACCACAAGTTATCGCGATACAAGGTGGTAGAATACAAAAGGCCAATAAGAAATCGCAAAATGCTAAAGGCAAGGGTAAAGGGAAAGGCAAGGGCAAAGATAAAAGTTATGTCCCTAAGCCTAAGAATCCTAAACCTAATGCTAAAGAGCACCCGGCAAAGAATGACGCATGCCACCACTATAAAGAGGTGGGTCATTGGAAAAGGAATTGTCCTGTTTACCTTGCTGAGTTGATGAAGAATAAGAAGCAAGCTGGCTTTGCCAGTTCTTCAGGTATCTTCACAATAGAATTATTTTCTTTTCCTAATAAATCCTGGGTGTATGACACTGGCTGTGGTACTCACATTTGTATCACTAAACAGGGTCTTAGCGAAGCAAGAAAGCTGAAACAAGGTGACATCTACTTGTACGTGGGCAATGGAGTTCGTACACAAGTGGAGGCTATTGGAAGTTATGACTTAGTTTTACCTAATGGCTTAGTAATTTGTTTATACAATTTTCATTATGCACCTTCTATAACTAGAAGTGTTGTTTCAGTTTCTCGTTTGGTTGAAAATGGATTTGTTCAGTGTTTTACGGATTATGGAATTTCAGTTTCTAGGAACAATGTTCTTTATTTTAATGCTATTCCCAGTAATGGTATTTATGAAATTGATATGTCTAATTCTGTGCCAAATGATAATTCTATTTATAATGTTAGCAACAAAAGAGTCAAGCACAACTTGGACTATACTTATCTATAGCACTGCCGTCTTGCTCATATAAGAAAGAAATGTATTGAAAAGCTGCAACATGATGGGCTTTTAAAGTCAACAGATGATGAGTCCTTTGATCAATACGTATCTTGTTTATCGGGTAAGATGACAAGGAAATCGTTTCCACATCGTCCTGAAAGGGCGACTGATCTACTTAGCATCATTCATACTAATGTTTGTAGACCACTTAGACATGTGTCAAGAAAAGATGCTAGCTACTTCATTACCTTTACGGATGATTATAGTCGCTATGGCTATATTTATTTACTTAAACATAAACATGAGGTTTTTGAAACGTTCAAGGTGTTTAAGAATGAAGTAGAAAATTAACTGGGAAAGACTATAAAGGCGCTTTGATCAGATCGAGGAGGCGAATACATAAGCCAAGAGTTTAAAGATTATCTAAAACCTTGTGGAATTGTCCAACAGCTTACTCCACCTTATACACCACAACACAATGGGGTGTCTAAAAGGAAGAATCATACTTTGTTAGAAATAGTTCGATCAATGATGAATCTTACAACTTTGCCATTATCCTTTTGGGATTATGCTCTTGAGTCTGCTGCACGCATTCTTAATATGGTTCAAACCAAGAAGGTTGATAAGACACCATATGAACTATGGTTTGGAAAAGTTCCTAATTTGTCTTACTTAAATGTCTGGGGTTGTGAGGCTCTTGTGAAGAGAGATACGCCTGAAAAACTTTAACAAAGATCTGTTAAGTGTATCTTTATAGGATACCCAAAGGAAACGATGGGTTACTATTTCTACTTCCCATCGGAAAACAAAATAGTTGTTGCGAGGTATGCTGAATTCTTTGAGAAAAATATTTTGTCTCAAGAAGTCAGTGTGACGGCAGGAGAACTTAAAGAAATTCAAGATGAAGATACATCACCTTATGAAATCACTAGCGAAATTCCTATGGAGGTTGAAGGTTTCGAACCACCTCAAGAGGAATAAGCTCTTGTTCGTAGGTCCGAAAGGCCACATCGAGCTCCTAACCGCTTAAGTCTAAATGTAGAAGTTGAGGAGCATAGTTTAGGGGATCTTAATGAACCCGCTAACTATAAAGCTGCAATGTTAGATCAGGAATCTAATAAGTGGCTCGATGCTATGAATGCGGAGATGCAATCTGTTGGGAATTATATTTGAGTTGATAAGACAAAACATGAATGAAACAAGATGGAAACAAGAAGGATCAAAGTCATCATTATGGGATTCTACAAGATGTAGGAGAAAATGAAGATTTGGTCAAAAAGAGATAAAGATGAAAAGATATCAAGATAAACATTAGATGATTTACTTATTTAATATCTTTTATTAGTTTCCATGTAAACCTTAACCTCCTTATACTATAAAAGGAGGTCCAGGCATATAGTTTTAGTGTGCCAAAAAGTGTGTGTGCACCAAAGCTGTAAAACATGTTGTGTGTGTGGGTTTACACGTCCCACAAGAGATAGATGCTAGCATGGTGGTGTAGCCCTAAGGATCTTATGATTCCTGTTGATGTAACCGTCTTACCATTGATCAGGTAAGATTAGGGCTTGTAGTAGTCATGTATCTTAGGTGATGATGATGAAAAACCTTGTATTAATAACAATGATTCAACGTTTGAATATTCCGCCTTTGTTATTAATTCATCCTAGATCATGTTCTAAACAAACAAGAGCTTAAACGATCTTCACACAATCCATGAAAGATAATCAAGTCTTACGCTTGGTTGATCTTCCTCCTAATGGTAAGATTGTTGGAAGCAAATGACTTTTTAAGAAAAAGACTGACATGGATGGCAATGTACACACCTACAAAGCTCGTCTTGTAGCAAAGGGATTTACTTAAACCTATGAGGTTGATTATGAAGAAACACTCTCACCTGTTGCTGACATTAGAGCTATTATGATTCTCATAGCTATAGCGGCGTTCTATGACTATAAGATATGGCAAAACGGATGTCAAAACTGCCTTCTTAAATGGTTATCTTGATGAAGACATCTATATGGTGTAACCTGAAGGCTTTATTGATCCTAAACATCCCAGGAAAGTATGCAAGCTTCAAAGATCCATTTATGGTCTTAAATAAGCATCAAGAAGATGGAATAAAAGATTTGATGAGAAAATCAAAAGGTTTGGATTTACTTAAAATCTTGATGAGCCATGTGTATATCAAAATGTTAGTGGGAGAAATGTTACATTCCTCATCTTCTATGTCGATGACATAATCATCATGGGAAATCACATTCCATGTTTACAAAGTGAAAAGATGTATCTTAGAAAATGTTTTGCCATGAAAGATATAGGGGAAGCGGCATTTATTCTTAGAATCAAAATCTATAAAGATAGATCTAGGTGATTAATTGGACTATGTCAAAGCGCTTACATGGATAAAATCTTGAAAAGATATAGGATGGATAATTCCAAACGTGGTTACATCCCCATGCAAGAAAGACTTGACTTAAACAAAACACAAGGTGCTTCAACACCCGGAGAGGTGAAGCGTATGCAAAATGTACCTTATGCTTCGGCGGTAGGTTCCATTATGTATGTTGTTAGATGCACTAGACCTGATGTTGCAGTCGCGCAAAATATAACAAGCCGTTTTTAACAGAATCCTGGTAAACCACACGAGACCGCTATGAAAACCATTCTTAAGTATTTAAGAAATACTAAAGATATGCTCTTAGTTTATGGTGAAAATCCTAAAGCTGAACTTAGAGTTGATTGCTATTCTGGATTTGACTGATAGAGATGATACAAAATCTTAGACAGGATACGTTTTCATTTTGAATGGAGGCGCAGTGGACTGGAAAAGCTCCAAGCAAAGTATTACTACAATGTTTGCTACAGAAGCTGAATACATAGCTGCTTCGGAAGCAGGGATGGAAGCTGTTTGGACTAGGAAGTTTATTTCAGGGCTTGGTATAGTACCAACAATAAACGAACCTATTAAAATGTTTTGTGATAATTCAGCCGCACTTTATTTCGCTAACGAACCAGGGGTTCAGAGGGGAGCCAGACACTACCATAGGAAATATCATTATGTTCGCGAGTGTATTAAACTGGGCGAAATAAAATTTCTTAAAGTTCACACAGATGACAACCTAGCTGATCCTTTTATAAAGGCTTTATCAAATAAGAAGCTTACTCAACATGCTAGGAGCATGGGACTTCGTTTAGCTAATAGTTTTATGTAGATATGTGTTTAGTATTTGGATATGAGATGTTATGACATATTATTTTATGATAAAGATACGTTGGTATTTCGTTATATTTATTTTAAATTGTGTCCTATATTTGCATGTTTAATCCATGAATAATGTTTTAATATTATTCTAAACTAGTCCGTTATCGATCAACAATATGGGAATATTGTAGAATTAAGACAAGTGCGAGAGATTGGTGATATTTTAGATATTATAGGAAGGCTCTGCCAAACTCACATGATATTCATTAAATGAATATTGGACTTCCCTAACTGACAAGAATATCACTTTATGGATCAACGTCATTAAGTGAATCTTGTAAGTGATTTTATTTGCTGAATCCTTAGACTTGAGATACAAGCAGGTCTTGCATCTGTGGATTATCTTTCTTGATTTAGTTCTAGTTATCCTGAATAAGGTGGCTATAAAGGATTATTTCAGAAGTGATTATGAAGCATTGTGACATGGCACTTGTAGTCAATACATAATTTGTTCCTTCAATAGTTGAAGTATGATGCCACAGGGCCCCTCGTAGAATTCATCATATGTGTGTATGGCCATACCATGCTTGATGTTTTCAAAAGGTACGGTAATGCTATAGAAGTTTACATTCTCGAAAAAAGGAACAAGTTAGGTAAACAATTCGGATTTTGTCGGTTCGCGGGAGTATCAAACAACTCCGAATTTTAGAAACGACTAAACTCGATTTACATTGGCACCCAAAAAATTAGATGCAATATCGTACGCCATCAACGTAAACCCAATCTGCCTCAACCACCATGACAGAAGCCTGACCACATCCCCTCTGGCGGTGCCCATATATATAAGAGTGGTTCCTATGCTGAGGTATTGCACCAGGGTAAAAAAACACACTACACTTCAGTCACCAACCCATAACGGACACAATACCACCAAACCTCACCCTCTATCTAACCATAACCAAACCGCAACTTACACCACCAACATCCAACTAAATCTCCCTAGAACACCTATCTAGTACTCCAAACACTCTGTTTTTGTTGAGCTTAAAACAATCATGGGGGCCTGCAAAACTCATCATCTTCTCCTTGACCACAGCTTTGAGGACTTTTCTATTAAGTGTGTGGGTGGCTTACACCTTCTAATAATATTTGGAGATCATACAACCATGGTGAATGCCCTTGCTAATGTTGACCTTGTCGCTAGTTTCAAATCCATGCCTACTTGGAACCCTTTATTTCGTCCCGCTAAACGCCTTGTCTGGTTGGCCATTGTTGGTCTTCCACCACAACTTTGGTTCCCATTACCATTCACTTTAGTGGCAGAACACTTTGGCAATGTTCTTATCCTGGAAGATTGCAGCCCTAAAAAATTCAATATGTCTCAAGGAAAGGTATGTATACTTTCGGATAGAATGGATCTTATCAAAGAAACTCTCCACATCCCCTTTAACAATGATACAATTTGTGTTAGAGTATCAGAATTTAAAGGTGAAATCGATTCTTTATTTAGATGATTTATGTATTATTCGTCCTCGGATGAGGATAGCTCAGGATCAGAAGCGTGTGATGAAAATTAGAACCATCAAAATGTTAATTTCGGTGAAGATGTAATGTCGGAGGATAAAGATTCCGGCCATGAAGATGCTTTTTCAAAAAATTTCCATGTTGGTGATAACATTGTAGATGACAGTAACTTCAATGTAGCAGACACTACCTCGTTTAGGGCTGGGTCCACTTCACAAGTTGGGAGAGAAGTCAACGACAATGCTACTTTTCCATTTCCAGGTTCTGACTTTGCCTCTTTTCCATCTAGGGTGCAGCCTACTCCATCTCACCAAACTTCCCTTATAAAGACCCACCAACCTAATATCACGTATCCCTCAAATTCCCATTATCAAAAATCTCCTTCTGGGTCACCTATTCATACAAAGCATTCTTCAAGCCCACTAAACACCCTTAAACCCGCCACCAAGAATACCTCAAGGTCATCAAATCAAACACCAGACTCAATGAAACCTTTATAAAAAAACGAGCATGCTCTGTTCCCCCAATTGCCTCCTCTTTACATTCGACCATTCCATACAACAGGAAGAAAAGATATTCTTCTTTAAGGCTTATAGACTCAATGAATAGAGTTAACATCCCAAAGCGTAACTCTAAGAAAACTAAGAACAACACAGGTCAACTTGTTGCATATTCTCAATCTATTGCTCCCACTTGTAACTCACACTCCGAAGGCAATGATTCTTTCTTGGATTCATTAGCTAATATTAGAAGATGCAATCTTTGAATTATCACAAGGAACAAAACTTCTAACAGTTTAGAATCGCTTGAGGTGGATAATATCATTCACATTGGAAACCAAATCGGGTTCGACTTAGTGGGATAAGAAACCGATATCAAGCATATCATCAATAAGGGTGTTATATCTGGTTTTCCATGATTGTGTTATCTCTTAATGTTTGAGGTCTTGGGGAGGATTACAAGAAGAATTGGGTCAAAAGATTGTGTTTCGATCATAAAGTCCAATTCTTGGGGCTGCAAGAAACCTTAACCCAAAGAGATGAGCGATTAAAAACTTTTGGAATAATATGCCTTTTGATTTTGTTTCGAAAAAATCAGATGGGAAATCAGGAGGTACAATAGCAGTCTACATTATATTATTATGTGAGCAAATGTATAACATGCCTGCATAAGGTTAAGCCACGTGTAGTCTTAGTAGTTTAGCCGACTTTATCAATCTACGTGACATGGGTAGTGTTACAGAACTATGTAGTGTTCTTTAGAGGCTATTGCTTTTAATTTTGTTCCCTAGATCTATAGAGTAACGGATCTAGAAAATATCATTTATAAATAATCAAGCAAAAGGCAAATAAAAATATAGTGAGAAAGAACTACCAAATGATCCCTAAATGCGCAGTCGCACACATTCCCAGTAGACCTGAATGATATTTCATTTTGGGTGTGATTCAATGTGATACAGGTGAAGCAAACCTTTTACTTGCAAGCAAAATGTAAAAATGGAAGAAGTGATCAGATCACCTGCACATATATTGTTGACCGCATTTTACGATTTCATCATGCTTCAAAAGCAAGCACCTGAACTCGTAAGATCATTTATTCTTGATATTACATCAAGAAGACTCTGTGGGTGCATCCCCTACTTTAATTCTCTGCTTCCATCAACATACATAGTTTGTGCCCCTTTATTAGGCATGCGTTGATGGCATTCCTGAGCCTACAACTTAAAAACTTTTGCTATCACAATCTTGGAAAATCAATAACATACAAATTTTGTGTCTATAAAATCAAAAGGTAGAATTCATACATACAATATTGTGGAGTATGTGAAAAAGGCCAATTATTAAGTAAGAAAAAAAATATTGCAATACCTCTTACTCGGAACCACCATCATCTTAAGAACTCCGAATAAGGAAGCGCTACCAAACACCCGACATGGCTGCAACCACAATCTCGGTGTGGCTGCCTTGCCAAGATCCGGGATCGGTAAACTACGCTTACCAAAAATCTAAATGCAGAAAATTATCGTCATTACCTTAGTTATTGTGATATACATTAACGATCTTAATCGTCGTGATAAAATAACAGCCACGACCACAACAAAAAGTATCTGGTATCTGGTTTCCAACAGCATGAAATAAATTGCCAACAATAGTAACGGGCCTGGGAATTCAGAAAAATTGAGACCCCAAATCCATGAATCGAAGTGTAGACAGAAACAAATTGTTAAATATAGGCGGACATCATTAGTTACGTACAACGAAGAAAATACCATACCTAAGTAGTATCATCCAGTCAGATTTGTCAACGCTTTTGCTGCATATCGTAGAAATGGACAAATGAAATAATTGCGGTTCCCAAAATGTTGGGCTCAGATTTGCGAGTGCGGGACGGGAGAAAAGGGTATGCGACCCTCCATGGTTGCAAGCACGACGACGTATTGCCCCGCCAAGATACGGGCCGATTCCACCCACTCCAATCCATCAATCACAACAAACGCAATAGTGTCATCATCGCCCACAATGGATACATCAAGTTAGAAAACACTATACAATCACGCAATGCTAACCAAGCATTAACAAAGCATCATAAAGATGCGAACGATCACAGCTTTTATTGCAGTAAACAGAAAACACCAAAGCAAATGTGAGCCAAAGCAACACACATTAATCGAATAGGCCGCTTAATACGTATGCCTTTTCCCCTTTATCTGTCTTCCCAAATACGTGCCAGTAAAACACGCAAGCCACAAACAACCATAATTTTAAAATTCAATCTCTTTTTTAATTATGAGACGCGGATAGGCAAAGAATCGAAAAAGACGATATATCCGCCATGGCTGCAAGCTTAGGAAGCTTACTCGGCCACGACGCAAACACCCTTAGGTGCAAGTGGCATGTTCAAGCCAGGGAACATATGCCTCCACTGATGCCTTGTTCCCCAAAAACCTAAATCAAAACCACAATAATACTGTATAAGAATCATCTACAAATCATGTTATGGATAAGCCATAACCTCAACTAAGCAATTTCATAAGGCCAAAAAAGTAACCTTATCAGCTTTAGAGAAACTAAATAAGCTCATAAGGTGGGAATATACGCTAATCCAAACACCCCCTAACAGAATAACAAAATCCATATAAAAAAGCACTGTCAAACATTGAAAACTTTTTTCACATACCCTAATCCTAAATACTCCTCCAAAAAATAAAAGAATGAATTAAGTACAATCAAACCATACCCAAATCAATATACATATATGTGGATGCTAAAAGATTGATACTTACAAATTAGAGCTCGATGCATGCAATTTCATAATACTCTTTTGCAATACTATTGTTCTCCTCCTCTCCACTTTAATATGTAATTTCTTCTTTTTTTCTACCAGAGCCCAGCATCCAAAAATTTTAAATATAATTAAAACAAAAAAATTCTATTATTCAAAATACAAACCCCAACAGAAACAACCGTGACAACCCCACAACAACAAAATCACATACCCACGCTGATCGATAAGAGAACAAAAGGATCGGTTAGAGACAAGAGCGAGAATCAAAGTTCTAATGTATGTGTTTGGTGTGTGTTTTTTTGTTAATGTGAAAGAGAAAGAGAGAAACAGACACGTACCCAATACGTGTATGAAAACAGGGTATAATAAAAGGCGGGTCAGATCCGAGATAATAAATACGTGGGTCGGGTCAGGCGTGGGTCGAGCTCGGGTTGGGCCAGCATTGAATGCACCCAACATCCTTGTATTTGTATGGTTTTATAATGAGATGACAAGTGTCAATTGAATGCTCACACTATCCTAAACTTATTGCTCACATTTTATACGAATGCTTTGAGTTTGCTAGCTTATATTGTCATTTTACTAATTTTTCTATGTCATTTAGAAGAAATACATAACAACTCGACTCGATCACATACCAGGGATCTCTCTATTCTAAGTTAAGAAGTGTTCACTGATGTGTTTGACGCAGAGTGTTTAGACACATTTAGTAGCAATTAGCATTGAGATTTTTGATTTTTAAACGGTGTTTGACAAGCAGCAAGTAGCTTATATCTTTTTTATTGGAATGATCGTTTTCCAGCGCTCTATGAAGTAGCGTTTAAGAGTTGTTTTACACTTATGATTAGAACTACAACTACGTTATCAAACGTTTTTATAAAAAAGCTATTGTTCACTACTACTGCTTATTGCTACTTCTCACAACTACTACTACTTTTTCCAAACACACATTTAGTATGTATTGCAGTGATTGTAATTTATTTTAAGCTAGTATTTGTGTTTGTTGAGGTGAGTATATTTGAAGTCATTTGAAAACTTGAGTTTATAGAAATAATTAGTACTCTTTCTAACCAACTAGGCTAGCTCAGTTACTCATAGGTGTATTTTTGAGGAGGTTGTTATCTCATGCGAGAGGTCTCAGGTTCGAGTCTCTTCATGGGGGTTTTCCTTCTTAGTGAGAATCTGTGGGATTCTGCCCCATAAATGCGTCGATTCGAGGCTGGCATGGACTACCTTCTGGGTAAGTACTGTGGAATCGAATCACTAAGTATAGTATTGTACTAACTCATCGTTTCAAAAAATTAGTACTCTTTCTTAGTAGCAAGTTTCAACGGGATGTGACCAAAAAAGTTACAAATTACTCCCCTTCGGAGTATGTGCCATGTTACAAAATTTATCCGATATTTTTATTGTATTACAATTGTTTATATGACAAACTTTATTTATTAAATATGTAACAGATATTTGGTAATTATTTTATCTGCACATGAGCACTACGACGAGACATAACAGAAAAAAAAGTTACACCCCCTCCCCCGAGATTGTGGCACGCTACAAAAATTGCATGATACTTTTTAGCTAATTACGATTTTTATATAACTAGCTTTATTTATCAAATATCTTACATATATTTGGTAATTTCCTTATTAACAAATACCCATGAAAAAGTCATTAAATTACAAATAAAATAAGCCAAATATTGTAATAGTTTTTACTAGCATACGCTTTTATAAAGAAAATTAAAGTTTACTGTCTGTTAAAAAAGTTTTGCAAAACGCCCATGGACTATGTTGCACGCTACGAGATTACCCGTTGCTTTTAAATATTTACGGTTTTCTTATATAACAAACTTCATTTTTTTTGGCCTTTTTCCTATAAAAACACAATATAAGCCCAATATCGTAATACTTTTTACTAACGTACGATTTTATAAAATTATTACACTTTTTTATGTGTTTTTGCATTATTTATTTAGATTGTTCAAAGTAAACCCCTTCGCACCGCGCAGGTTAATAACCGTTGGTTGATATATATTTTTGGTGAACAAGTTTCGTTTCTTGTTAAATGATTAATGGTTTTCAACAATTCAATCATCGTGTATACAACTTAATTGGACATGAATGCCCATAAATTAGTGTGAGGTTTCCAATGCTTATTCTTCACATTCCTTTAAGCCCTTTCTTCACCCTTCCTTTCAAATATTTTATAACATGAGCCTTTGGAGTTTCTAATAACCTCATGACATTGTGTTATGCCAAAAACCGATGCATTAACTCAATAGTATTTGAGAACATTAGTTATTTAGAATCAACCATAAGTTACAAGTTATACCATCTTACACAATCCGAGGGAGCCTATAAATCTTATTCATCTAAAGATTGGGTTTCAAGTATTAAATGTTGAGTCTTAATGACTTTAATTTCTATACTTTAAAATCATCAACATATATACAACTTAACTATACTTGAATCCCATCAATTAATGTCTTGTTTCCTACAATTGGATCGCCATATGTACAGCTTAATTGGACTTGAATGCCCATCAATCAATTGATGTGCGGTTTCCAATGCTTATTCTTCACATTCCTCTGAGCCCTTTCTTCACCCTTCCTTTCAAATATTTCATAACATGAGCCTTTAGAGTTTTCATCAATAACCCCATGACACTTGTGTTATTTGCCAAAAATCGATGCATTAACTCAACAGTAATTGAGAACATTAGTTATTTACAATTATCCATAAGTTACAAGTTATATACCATCTCACACAATTTGAGGGGCCTACGAATAACGCGTTATTTTCTTTAGTTAGCCACACCTCCTAATCTATATTAAAGACCTGCTACTAAAAATAAGCACAACATGTCAGACCAAGCCACAAATAAGCAAGCTCACTTTTTCCTGGACGAGCTATACGTGGATGTCGAGCGACCCGTTGTCGTCATGGTCTGCAGAATATAGGACGTCAACGCCGTTATTGGGTGATACATAAACACTGACTTTGTGGTCTTTGATGGGAGGGTAAAAGAAATTTTATACCATTATTATGAACAAAACATTTACCTCAAGTGATAACAGAAGGTTTTCACAAGGGAATATAATGCATTGCACAGTTTAATGCAGCATATCACATAATTTTACTGATAAGTTACATGATGGAATCATGTGCTCCATTAAAGGCTTTACCGTGCAACCAAACAAAGACGAGTACCGAATCATCAAATATAACGGTTACATGATTGAGCTCGACGGGTCAACATCCATAAAAAAAAGTGTCGTAAAGAGTAATGGTTTTGTTAGACATCCTTTTCATGTAATAGACTTTGACGACGTCCAACCTACATGCACAAAGTATTTGATTGGCAAGGTCTCATTGCATCAAAATTATGTGTTGCATTTAACATTATATTTGCATCCACATGTGCTTAAATTTGTCTGGCTCAAAACTCCGCCAACCAGCGCTTTACAACTACATAATTTGAATCGTTGGATGACACTCTGAGTCCAACTACGTTGGCTTCATTCACTGATGTTAAATAACCATTTTTGAAAAGATTGTCAAGAGGACCAACAATCTCAAATCCAACAAAACTTTATAGGGGAGAGAAGAAAAAAAGGGTTAGAAAACAGTTTAAAAAGTTAAATCTAATGATTACTCCTAGAACCACTAACATGTCAAGTATAGCTCAATCATTTCAGATATGTTGTCGAAGATTCGGACGGATGGTATGAATTCTGACAAGAAGAAAAAGAAAAGGTCGGGCCACAATATAAACTTCCACACTAAATTAAAATTGTAGCAAATAATAACAAGTGTTTTTTGTGTCGAATGATTTTAGATACATTGTGGAAGATTCTAACTCAGAAGAAGTGATCGAAGTTCAGAAAGTTCCAAGGGCCAACCATGGTAAAGAACATGACGATTAAAGAGCTTTACAAATAAGTAGTTATGAAAAAAAATAAGTTAAATCCTATAGGATTATGTGGTTTTATGCTTTACTCATAACATAACTCATGTTTTCCGTGTTTTATTTTATGAATCTATCTGTTATTTTTTTCATAGCTTATCTTATGAATGACAAGTTGAAATTCTTCATTTTATGACACTATAAACTTTCACTTGCATATACCTTGAACCTTAACAACGATTCACTAGATGAACTGAATGTAGACTAAAGACAAGAGTCACAATGCAAAATTTAAATAAAAAAAGAGTTTTTAATAATGCTCTTAAGAAATGTAGATCCAAACCAAGGACTATGCAATGGAAGTCGCCTAATCATCACGGAGTTTGGTGAGTTTGTTATTTAAGCCAAAATCATTACTGGATCAAATATAGGGGACACATTTCTCATATGAAGAATCACCATCACATTTACGCAATCAATATGGTCATTTATATGAAAAGGATACGGATCCATTCTAAACCATGTTAAACAATGACCATTAACAAAAGTCAAGGACAATTACTTAATTTTGTCAATCACTATTGATGAGGTGCAAAATTATATTGTCCTTAGAGAGGTCATTTACCTTTCAATTTCATGCAGTTTGATATTATTTATTGCTTAAAATGTTTTATATTTGACTTTTAGGTCTTGGACTATACATTTGCTGAAAATGTATAATTTTTAGGCTCATATGGACGAGGGTCGGAATAAACAACAAAAATTTTAAAGTCGTGATTGGCTGCTCTGACGTTTGTTGGATTATGAACAAATATAAATTATATATGTCCGGGAATTATTCGAGCCTACAGGGACATACACGTTAATATGTAGAACGATGTTTTATATATTAAAGTAATATATAATTAGTGATTTAGCAAACAATTAATAATTACATTAGTTAGTTGTTTAAATGTTAAACTAAGAGGACTGATGTGTAAAACCTAGAAAAAGGAAGGTTCGGGTTGCCCCTCTTTTCCTTATGTCGGTCGAACTCCACCTCCATGAGGAGGTGGGATTGCTTTCTTGCACTCCAAGTTATAAAGGCTATATAAAGGGATTCAAGGGTTCATTATTGGTGTGTGTTTTTAAGAAAAAACCCTAAATCTCTCCTCTCTCTCATTTGGTTTGTTTGACCTAAACCCACAAGGGTTTTCGGTTTCCTTGTGTTCGATCGACCGGAAAACCCAAAAGGGTTTTCGGTTTTTGTTTTGATTTGACCCAAAAGAAACCACAAAGGTTTTCAGTTTAGTTGATTGTCAAGATACAGTGTTTGTTTGCTACACCACTACTAGTACTAGCATACTTAATCGTTTGCTAAGAACGTATTGTGTGTGACGAAGTAGAGGGATTATTCTTTTGATCTTTGGTGGTTTCGCGTAGTGTTATACACACACGTATATTGAAGACGGTGTAATGTTTAATGCTAAAAGCAGTGTAACGTTTCTTGCTAAAAGGTACACATCTTCAATCCCTTGTTAATTATAAGTTCTATACGTGTTTGATTTTTCCACTGCGTACTCATGATATGTTTAATTGTTAATTAGATCTAAAATCCCAACAGTGGTATCAGAGCCAACGTGTAGAATTTGTAATTACAAGTAAATAAAATTAGACAAAATTAGGGTTCTTGGTTAATTTTTTAAGCCCTTTGGGCGTTTTATGCATCAAGATTCGATCTTTGTGCATCAAGATTCAATTTTAATTGGTTATAAAATTAATTAGACGAATTATAGGTTGTATGCAATTTTATGGTAAAACTTGATGTCTTTAAATTGTTAATTGATCCGGTTTTATGTTAAAATTAATTGTTAATTCGGCATCCATGATAAATACATGCAATTTATCATGGAGCGATATATGATATAAATCTTGTTAATTGTTAATGATTTTATGCAAATATGATGATCAAGACTTAAACATAGAACACTAAATTTATGTGGTTTCTATCCACGACTTTAAAAGCTAGGGAAGACCTTGGCTATGTCTTTAGGGGCCTAAAAGATGATTAAATTTTATGTGCTATGTGGTGTATATTTGTATAAGGCTTACGCAATCGATTATGTCGATGGATGTGGCCGGAGTTTATAGGAAGAAGGAACCTTATATGAATATATGCATGTTTTAATTATTAGATAATTAGGATCATATATTGATATTTGCATGGCTTAATTGTTACGTGTTATTTTTGAATAATTGTTATGTGAATTAGTTTTGTGTTTATAATGTTTTATTTTAAGTTTGACTTGTGAGAAAATAAAAGGGTTTTTCGAAAAAAATAAAATATAAACATGACTAATTATTATGAAATTAGATTTATTATGGACTATTTATAGTTCATAATGTGTTTTCCAAATTAACGTTTGATTTTGAATGGTTAAAACTGGACACTATGGACTCATGGGAAGTATGGCTCATCCGCTAGAACAAACTATAAGAGAAGTTTAAGCGGAAGTGGTCAACACTCTTAAAGAACTCAGGTTTTTAATACGCTTCGCGTTGACCTGATTCTCCGCTTCTTTGTGCGTTCGATTGGAGTTACCGTGAACCATGACATGTCACTATAGTGTCATTATTATATTTGGAAACACGTTGAATCGTCAATTTTAAAAGGTAACACTATTTATACATTTGATGTATAGAAAATATGTGATACCGTAATAAATAACTTAATTGCGTAAAGCTTTTATTAAAATATATGATACGAAGATGTATGCATGCTTCTTCGTACATATTTGTCACGACAAATAATCATACCCTTTTAAATAAGTTATTGCCATCCAATTTGTAAAAACACTTGTAGATGCTTTTTACTATGCGTGAGACGTATGTAGATCGTAATCCCAAGGTGATTATACACTTTTTTGTGAGACGTTAGTGTTACATAATCACAGTTTTTTATTGGACGACCTAATCGGTTTATTGGTGAGACCTTAAACTCGAGGCATAGATGGGATAAACATGCTTACTAGAATATTATTGTAATAAAGTAAGTCCCATAAGGTTCTAGGAATTGCACCGGTGGCAATTATTGATCGTCAATTACCTTTTGAATACACCATCACTAGCAGATCAACTGATGTGGTGGTGGTATGTCAAGTAGGGTCCTAGCCTTTAGAAAATTAATTGTTTATTTGATTAAACATGGGTAGTTAATTTTCTTCAAGGAGTATTATTGAAAATACTAATTCTTGAACTATACATGATTTTGTAAATTGCACTCACCTTATAAAAACATAAACCAATTCGGCTTTTCATGTCGATTGTTTTGAAATTTTAGAAAAAAAGAGACTGGTTTCGTCAACATTAATATCTGAGTTGAAAAGGAAAATTGTTTTCTCATTGAACAACCTATTCCACCTTTACACCTACTCGATCCGAGCACCATTGCATAGTAGGAATGCGGTCTATGTATTCATAAATGAGGTGGCTTGTCCTTATGCTCGGAATATGACCTCCTTAACTTTAAAGAAACTACGAAAAAAATTCTCAAAGTTATGAAATGCTTCATAAGCATAAAATCCATGATTAAGTAACAAGTTGGAGTGGAGTGGTTGACCTGATCCAAAACTTTCCAGCTGCAAAACAGGGATGAAGGAAAACCAGTTGGCCCATACTGATCATTAGATATGTGGAACGGGAACGTCTTTGGTTTATGAGCTATCCACAAGATCTTTCTATTGGTCTCATCTTAAATTGGCCCACACTAGTGATTTTACTAGATTGTTAAAAATACAATAAGCATAACATGAGGAAGACAACTGGTGAACTACATGCTATGCTCATTGAGTATGCAAAGGGTTTATCTAAAAAGGCTAAAACACCACAAGTAATGATGATTAAAGATGGCAAAATCTATAAATCCAATAAGAAATCGCTTAAAGCTAAAGGTAAGGGTAAAGCTAATGGCAAGGAAAATGATAAACAAGTTATTCCCTAAAGCCCTAAAAAACCCAAAACAACCTTTTTGCTAAAGAGCACCTCAGATAAGGATGACGAACCTACCACCACTGCAAAGAGGTAGGTCAATGTAAGAGGAAATTTTCTTGTGAATCTTGCTGAGTTGTTACAGAACAAAGAAGCAAGTTGGCTCGTGCCGAGTTCATCAGTATCTTACACCAGAATTATTTCTTTCCTAAAATAAATCCTGGGTGTATGACACCGGTTGTGGTACTCACATTTGCATTACAAAACAGGGGTTTAGAGAAGCAAGGAAGCAGAAACAAGGAGCACTCTATTTATACGTGGGCAATGGTGTTCGTGCACAAGTAGAAGCTATTAAAGTTACGACTTAGTTTGCTAATGCCTGTGTGATTTGTTTAGAAAATTGTCATTATGCACCTTCTATAACTAGAGGTGTTGTTTCAGTTCACCGTTTGGTAGAAAATGGACTTGTCCAGTGTTTTACGGATTTTAGAATTTTAGTTTCTAAGAACAATGTGTTTTATTTTAATGCTATTCCCAGTAATGGTATTTATGAAATTGATATGCATAATCTTGTATCCAAATAAATTCTATATATTATAATGTTTAGGCACTAAAAAGCCAAACATTAATTTGGACTCTACTTATCTATGGCAAACTGCGTCTTGCTCATATAAGCAAGAAATTAATGAAAAGCCTGCAACAAGAAGGGCTTAAATCAATAGATATGAGTCATTGATTAATAACTAGCTTGTTTAATCGGGCAAAAATGATAAGGAAATCATTTTCCACATCATCCCGAAAGGTGACTACTCTTTAGGAATAATACAGTACTGAGTGTGTTTTAGTCCACTTAGGACATTGTGATCAAGACCAAGGTGCTAGCTACTTCCTTAACATTCACGGATGATTATAGTCGTTATGGTTATGTTTATCTTCTTAAATATAAACATGAGGTCTTTGAAACATTCAAGGTGTTCAAGAATGAAATGGAAAATCAACTCGGGAAGACAATCAAGGCTCTTCGATCAGATCGAGGTGGCGAATAAATAAGACAAGAGTTTAAAGATTATCTTAAAGCTTATGGAATTATCCAACAGCTTACTCCTCCGTACACACCACAACACAATAGAGTGTCTGAAAGGAGAAATCGTACTTTGTTAGACATGGTTCGATCTATGATAATCGTTACACCTCTGGCCATTATCCCTTTTGGGATTATGCTCTAGAGTCTGCAACAACCCATTTTTAATATGGTTCCAACCAAGAAGGTTGATAAGACTCCATATGAATTATGGTATGGAAAAGTTCCAAACTTGTCTTACTAAAACGTCTGGGGTTGTGAGGTGCTTGTGAAGCGGGATACGCCTGACAAACTCCAACAAAGATTTGTTAAGTGTATCTTCATAGGATACCCAAAGAAAACAATGGGTTACTATTTTTACTTTCCACCTGAAAACAAAATAGTTGTTGCGAGGTTATGATGATTATCTTTTGAGGAAAAATCCTTAACTCAAGAAGGTCAGTGGGAAGGGTCCAACAGATCTTGAAAAATTCAAGATGAAGATACATCACCTTCGAAAATCACTAGTGAAATTTCTATGGAGGTTGAAGGTTTTGAAACCACCTCATAGAAAGTGATTCCGATTCGTAGGCTTGAAAGGACACGTCGAGCTCCAGATCGTTTATGTCTAAATATAGAAGTGGATGATCATAGTCTAGGGGATCTTAATGAACCCACTAACTATAAAGTTGCTATATTAGATTCAGAGTCTAATAAGTGGATCGATGCTATAAATGCGGAAATACAATCCATGATAGACAATATGGTATGGGTCTTGATCGATCTTCCTCCTGGCTGTAAGAGTGTTGGGAGTAAGTGGATTTTTAAGAAAAAGACTGACATGGATGGTATTGTACACACCTATAAAGCTAGTCTTGTAGCAAAGGGTTATACTCAACTCTACGAGGTTGATTATGAAGAAACGTTTTCACCCGTCCGAACTTAGAGTTTATTAGGAATTCTCATAATGTATAGGCGGCTCTAAGACTATTAAGATATGGGCAAATGGAATGTCAAAAAACTGCTTCTTTACATGGTTATCATTGATTGAGAAATTATTATATGGTACAACCTGAAGGTTTTGTTGATCCTAATCATCCCAGAAAAGTATGCAAGCTTCAAAGATCCATTTATGGTCTTAAGCAAGCATCAAGAAGCCAGAATAAAAGATTTGATGAAGAAATCAAAAGGTTTCGTTTTGGTCAAAATCTTGATGAGCCATGTGTATATCAAAATGCTAGTGGGAGTAATGTTACATTCCTCATCTTGTATGGTGATGACAAAATCATCATGGGAAATAACATTCCAAGTTTACAAAGTGTAAAAGATTATCTTGGAAAGTGTTTTGCTATGAAAGATTTAGGGGAAACAACATTTATTCTTGGAATCAAAATCTACAAAGATATGTCAAAGCGATTGATTGGACTTGGTCAAAATGCTTACATGGATAAGATCTTAAAGAGATATAAAATGGATAATTCCAAACGTGGTCATATCCCCATGCAAGAAAGACTTGACTTGAACAACACACAAGGTGCTTCAACACCTAAAGAGGTGAAGCACATGCAAAATGTACCTTATGCTTCGGCTGTGGGTTCCATTATGTATGTTGTAAGATGCACTAGACCTGATGTTGCATTCGCACAAAATATTACAAGCCGGTTTCAACAGAATCCTGGTGAACTTCACTGGACTGCTGTGAAAAATATTCTTAAGTATTTAAGAAATACTAAAGATATGTTCTTGGTTTATGGTGGAAATCCGGAAGCAAAACTTCGAGTTGATTGCTATTGCAATGCTGGATTTGAGACCGATATAGATGATATGAAATCTCTGTCAGGATACGTTTTGTTTTGAACGGAAGCGCAGTAGACTAGAAAAGCTCCAAGTAAAGTACTACTGAAATGCCTGCTACATAAGCTGAATAACATAGCTGCTTAAGAAGCAGATATGGAAGCTGTTTGGATTAGGAAGTTTATAGGCTTGGTATAGTACCAACAATAAACGAACCTATTAGGATGTTTTGCGATAATTCAGTCGTACTTTATTTCGCCAACGAACCAGGAGTTCAGAAAGACGCCAGACACTACCATAGGAGATATCATTATGTTCACGAGAGTATTGCACTAGGCGAAATAAGATTCCTTAAAGTTCACACCAATGACAATCTGGTTGATCCTTTTACGAAGGCTTTATCTAAAGGAAAACTTACTCAACATGCTAGGAGCATGAGACTTCGTTTAGCTAGTAGTTTCATGTATATCTGTGTTTTTAGTATTTGGATAAGGGATGTTTAAACAATTTATTTTATGATAATGATACTTGGTATTTTGTTATTTTTATCTTAAATTGTGTCCTATATTTGCATGTTTAAATCCGTGAATAATAATAGTTATTATTCTAAATTAGTCCGTTGTCGATTAACAATATGGGAATATTGTTAAATTAAGACAATTTTGAGTGATTGGTGATATTATAGACATTAAGGATGTGTCCACCAAACTCACATGATATTCATAAGATGAATATTGGATTTTCCCACAACAAGAATATTACTTTATGGATCGTCGTCATTAAGTAAATCTTGTAAGTGATTTTATTTACAAAATCCTTAGACTTGAGATGCAAGTAGGTCTTGCATATGTGGATAATCCTTCTTAATTTAGTCTAAGTTATCCTGAAAAATTGATAACTAATAAGGGCTATTTCAGAAGTGATTTTGAAACATGATGTCTTAGCACTTGTAGTCATTATAGAATTTGTTCTTTCAATAGTTGAAGAATGATGCCACTGAGCCCCTCGTAGAATTAATCAGATGTGTGTATGGTCGTACCCGAAAACTCATATAGATATGTCTCATTGATTTTCGGTAATCTTGATTAGTTACATATACGAGAAACAGAATCGTTAAATAATGGAATGACCTTGATCCATATCCATTTTTAACACGGTATCGGAAACAAAGGGATTGTAAATTCATAAATCATTTGTCCGTGTCTTTATGAAACCACACTCGGATATTTCTGAGAGCAATGACGTGTTGCTAGACGCTTACCAATGTTATTATATAATTTATACATGTCCAAGTGGGAGTTGTTGGATTATGAACAAATATAAATTATATATGTTCGGGAATTATATCAGCCTACCGGGGAATCCACTACGTTTAATATGATAAACGATGTTTTTTTTATATATTTAAAGTAATAATATCAATATGATTTTAGCAAATAATTAATAATTACATTAGTTAGTTGTTTAAATGTTAAACTAAGAGGACTAATGTGTAAAACCGAGAAAAAGGAAGGTTCGGGTTGCCCCTCTTTTCCTTATGCCGGTCGAACTCCACCTCCATGAGGAGGTGGGATTGCTTTCTTGCACTCCAAGTTATAGAGGCTATATAAAGGGATTCAAGGGTTCATTATTGGTGTGTGTTTTTAAGAAAAAAAACCCTAAATCTCTCCTCTCTCTCTCCTTTGGTTTGTTCGACCGAAACCCACAAGGGTTTTCGGTTTCCTTGTGTTCGATCGACCGAAAAACCCTAAACCCTAAACCCTAAACCCCAAACCCAAAAGGGTTTTCGGTTTTTGTTTTGATTCGACCCAAAAGAAACCACAAAGGTTTTCGGTTTAGTTGATTGTCAAGATACGGTGTTTGTTTGCTAAACCACTACTAGTACTAGCATACTTCATCGTTTGCTAAGAACGTATTGTGTGTCACGAAGTAGAGGGATTATTCTTTTGATCATTGGTGGTTTCGCGTGGTGTTATACACACGCGTATATTGAAAACGGTTTGTAACGTTTATTGCTAAAAGCAGTGTAACATTTCTTGCTAAAAGGTACACATCTTCAATCCCTTGTTAATTATAAGTTCTATACGTGTTTGATTTTTCTGCTGCGTACTCGTCATATGTTTAATTGTTAATTAGATCTAAAATCCCAACAACTTGTCATTAAAAGTGGCCATAAAGTTTATTTTTTCTATTTCTCGTGTCTTCACAATGTGTTGAGACGGCATAGGTGACGTCGTGACGCCGCCACAGCTTACACGAAAAAAAACGAACAGTGTAATACTTTGTTCAAATAAATATTTTTCCCCTTTATTTTAAAAATTGGAAATCTATGAATATACCAATGTTTTTAAAACCGGGTTTTGAATCGACCCGGTCGAGTCACCGGGTTACCGGTTCAACCGGTTGGACCGCCGGGTCAACCCGGTTTTCCAATATATATATATATATATATATATATTTTCAATAATTAGAAAGAAAGTATGTATATAAATCATGAAATATTTCATATATTAAGCCAAAAGAGTATTTATTAACAAATATAACATGCAAAATTAAAATTACGTCGCAAATATATACAATTAACATGTTTTATTTATAAAAAAATACGAAAAAACCGAAACCCGGCCGAGTCTCATGACCCGGGTTGACTCGGGTCACTCCAAACCCGGTCAAACCCGGCGGGTCAAACCGGGTTTCAAAAATATGAAACCCGGCTTAATTTGACCCTTTTTTTTTGCCGGAACCGGTTCAACCGGTTGACCCGGCCGGGTCGAACCGGGTTTCAAATCACTGGAATATACTATGAATTTCTAAAATGGATAAAGAGGGCACGTGTCTCACCAACTCAACAACAACATGCCACCAGTCCGTATTATATCACCATCACCCTTTTGTTTTCTTTTGCATGCCTATCTCACCACCTGAAACAACACCAAAACCACCGCCAATATGCATCCACCACACCACCATGAGCACCACCAACCAAACATGTTCACTAAACTCATTTCACAACAATCAGACATCATATCCAACACACTTTTATCCTTAACATCTCCCATCATTTCCCTTATCTCCAAAAAAACAACAGACCTTTACACTGACACTACAACAATGGAAAAAACAAGTGTCTTGTTTAAGAAAGCTGTTTTAGGGTTTGTGGGTGCTGGTTATGTGTGTTTAGTTTTGATGAGTGTGATGTTTTTGTCAGTTGTGCTTGGGGTTTGTATGGTTAGGTTGTGGGTTGAGGAACCTGTCAAGATACAAGAAAGAATGTTTTTTGATTATACTCAAGTGAACCCTTATGCTGTTTTGGATTTAGGGTATGTGAAAGGTGATAAGATGGAAAAAGTTGTGCCTGTTGGACATGTTTTTAATGTTAGGATGGTTTTTGTTATGCCAGAATCCGATTATAATCGCGAAATCGGGATGTTTCAGGTGTGTACTATTCTTAAGAACTTTTGTTTGTTTTTTGTGAATATAAGTAAGATCACTATTATATGGCGCATTGGCGCTTGACTCTTGTAGTCTATATTGATTTAGTGGGCTAATTGCAGTAGAATGTAACCAAATACAGTAACTTTCTGCATATATCGAGTAAAATGAAACCAAGTAACTTTTTTGACTTAGTTAGTGACCTAAAGAACCTTTAGGGATTAAATGACTACTTAAGGAGTATGAATGTTTTAAATTCCACTTCGAAAGGGTTTCGAGATTTAGACTAAATGGACGAGTTTGGTAATTTAATGATGAGCAAAATGACTCGTAAGCAAGAACAGTACCTTGTTTCAAGTAAATAGATAATTACCAGCTCTAGACATCCGAGTATAATCACTAAAATGCATCACCAAGCTGAGTATGTTTGTGTTTAATGGCATTAGCGCTAACTATAAGCCTAGGAGTATACAGCGCGCTTTAGCTTAGTTATAGTGGCGCATGTACGTGTGCCTTGCATGTATATGTTGTTTCTGTTCAAAACAAGTTTCATGACTCAGCTAGTTGTGCCTTTAGGTAATTGCAGAGTCTCTGTCATCAAATGGGGATCTCATAAGCAGCTCAAGTCTCCCATGCATGCTACGATTTCGAAGCCGCCCAATCCGGCTTATGCATACATTCATCACGGGCGTACCATTGTTGTTGGGGATAAAAAACGAAATCCAAACAGTAAATGTACCCCTCCTAAGATATAAGGAACGCCAATATCCCCGAACACAATCCATCAAGATATCTTTAGTCCCAAGGGCAGGAGTGCCTTTCCTTCCGCAACTGTATGAAGCAAAACTAGTTGCAACTTCCGAGCTACCATGGAGAAAAAACCTCATACGAAATTGGAAATGGACATTTTATGTATGGACGTCTTTATATATTTACCTTGCGTTTCTTGTAGTTCTCGTTTCTTGCTTTAGATCGGTCATGTTTCCATCCATGACAACAACCTCTGGCTATCAAAGATTGGCTAGTTCAGATGTTTATGATGATGAGCCAACGCGCGTGGTTAGTGCAAGGGATAGACCAACCTCGGAGAATCTTAAACGATGGAGACAAGCTAGAAGCAAGAGAAAAGCAATGCTTATGGGTGGAGGATTGTCGGATGCAACGAGCATGAGTGTCACAAGGGATGAAGATGCTAGTATGAGTACAGAGGAGGTTGGGGACTCGGAATCGGTTTGTCAATGAGAAACTGCGGCAGTAGCGGGACTAAATTTCCTTATTTCGATATGGTAGTGAAGATGTACATATTGCTATGATCAGATGTATTTTTTTAGTTTCTAGCATATACTTGTTGGTTAACATTATATACCTTTAGTTGAATAATTTTCTGCTTTAATTTCTAGCATCATTTTAATCGTATCCAGGCAATACTAAGGTTGCGTTTAGTTGGAGAAAAAATTTTGTTTTGTGTTTTTAAATTTGTAAAAAAAAGGAGATTTATTTTCTTACAAAACACAAAAAACGCGTTTATGTGATACTTTTTCCATTTTCAAAAAAACAAGGGGGTTACAAAGAAAACAAATAAAATGTGTTTTGTAGTTTTCCTTGTTTTTTTTAGAACGGCGGAATTATATTAGGCTAGCAAGGAGCTAGGAAAAAATTACAAAGAGAAAACCTCTAGGTTTTGAATCCAATTGTTTCATGAAATGGAAGACAATTTGTTTCTAGTGGAATACCATCTAAAATAAAAATCAACAATCTTATCAAATAAAATGCTACGTTTAGGTTGATTGATGCCGAAAATCGTCTCGTTACGGAAATACTACATGTAGTTTCCCTTGTTAAGTTGGGAAATACTACATGTTTTGTGTTTTGTAGAGAATTTTGTTGGAAAACAATGATTTGAACGCGATTTTTGTTTTTTTTTTGTTTTCCATCAAACATTTTGTGAAAACAATGGTGTTTTCCCCTCAACTAAACGCACCTAAGCAGCTCTACGACATATTGAAGCAATGGAGCTCATAGTAAAGAGTGTTTGTTGTAACCGGAGAATCTGTGGATTACGAACATACACACTAGCTCGATTGGAGAAATATCGGGAATTGGTGTGGAATAAGATTGATTCAATGCAGTCAAGATAGTGAGAAAGAAAAGAAAAGAATTTTAAGTTAGAAAAAGACAACAGTACTGCTCACATATACTCACTCTTACAGAAAAGAAAAGTAGATGAGCAAGGGGCAAACATTTTTGCTACTAATATAGATATGTTGGGTATTTTGGACAGTGTTGAAGTTGTATACTACCGAGTAGATTAAGGAGCAGGTTTGGGGAATCTGATTAGTTGTCACAAAAAACAAACATGATATAGTGTTTAATTTTTATGATAATACTTTGTTATAACTGTTTAGCCTCATATACGCTCCTGGCCCATTAAAGATTTTTTTTATTGATTTCTCTTGGAATTCGCTTTTGCCCATTTCTTACCTTTAATCCTCCTCCTCGTATACTTAAAAAATCATCAAATTCCAAAATTAGACTCGTGTTTATAATCATTCGTACATTATATCAAACATTTAAATTGCACAAATCTTTATTTCATTCATCATGCGCTTTCGTAAGGTGATCAAACATCATATATTTCTTTCAATCTAGCCATCTCACAATTTAAAAAAAAATCAAAAAAACAGAAAGAATCAAATATAAAAAGCAACAAAGACCTATAAATCCTTATAAACGATAACTAATATTTATAAAGCATCAAATTACAATTTGAACCACGTGCAAAAGTTAGATTTTTCATAATCTTGTATAAATTTATAAAAAAATGTCACAAATTATATATGAATATAAATGATTGCGAGTATACTAAACATTCGTCTTTTCACAAGTCAACTCCTAGATTAGTAATCTCAATTAAGAAACACGGTTTTGATAGCATTTGAGTATGAAATACATATATAGGTAGAAGAAAAACTACATCATCGAATTGTGAAATCGACATGAATGAAGACTAATCATCATCACATATTTGCAAGAGTAGTAGAATGATTACATCTCACGGATACGCGAAAACTCTAAAAAAACGAAAATTGTATAAGAAGGTTGATTTAGAGATCTTTTGTTTTTCATTTTTGACTGATTTGTTAATTGTTTCCAAGAAAATGATTTTGATGAATTAGAGGATTAAGATGACTCTTTGAAAAACAATATGTTTTATATATTTACACACTAGTTAAAAGACCCGTGCAACTCACGGGTATGTTAAAGTGAAAGTTTAGACAATGTATAACAAATAATATTAACATATTGCGCAATAAAACCAAAAAGCAATACAAATGAGGATTACGGTAGAAAGAATAACGTGTTCATAAATGAAAACAAACAGACAATCTAACCAACGGTGAAATAATCATTCAAGGGAACAAATCTAATTAAGCACAAATACTTGTGGGTGAACTTCTCGATAAATTTAGCAGTCATTTTCTATGTGTCTTGACTTCAAACAATGCTTGCAATGAAAACCCGTGAATGCAGAAAAAACGGAGTAGTTCATAGGTTATTTGTACATACTTAGGGTAGTCATTATATACGTGACACTATTTGCGACATTTGTCACCATTTGTCATAACATACACCTAAACACAATACCTTGAAAACAATAGAACAAAAGAGTAATAGTTGATAGTCTTATATTACGAAACTCAAGCAAATATATCTATTTAGTATTCATGACAAAAAAAAATCTTAGACATTTATAAACCTGTCTACTTAAGCAAGTTGTCATATTGATGAGCAAAAATGGTCCGGTGTACGAAAATTAAAAATCATCGGCTTCAAAACAATTAAAGTACCTTAAATTACTAAGACATGTCATAGTGCATGATTTGAATACAATCCAATTGAGCAAGTTGTCACTCAAAGGAACAAAAATGGTTGGATTCTAAATTGTATACTCCTTCCGTCCCATATTAAGTGTCCACAATGGAATCTTTTAAGTCTTTTTTTATCAACTTTGTGTTGGAATATGTCCAAGTATAAATTAATAATGGTCCTGATTATTATTCGAGCCTAAGGGACGGCATACGCGTTTTAATACGTAAAACAATAAAGAATATATTAAATGTAATAAATTTATGTGAAAGCATACTTTTATGTTAAATAGTTTAAATAAAAAAACGAAAATTGTATAAGAAGGTTGATTTAGAGATCTTTTGTTTTTCATTTTTGACTGATTTGTTAATTGTTTCCGAGAAAATGATTTTGATGAATTAGAGGATTAAGAGCACTCTTTGAAAAAGAATATGTTTTATATATTTGCACACTAGTTAAAAGACCCATGAAATTCACGAGTATCTTAAAGTGAAAGTTTAGACAATGCATAATAAATAATGTTGAGAAATTACGTAATAAATCCAAAAAGCAATACAAATGAGGATTAAGATAGAAAGAATAACGTGTTCATAAATGAAAAAAAACAGACAATCTAATCAACCTTGAAATAATCATTCAAGGGCATAATTCTAATTAAGCACAAATACTTATGGGTGAACTTCTCGATAAATTTAGCAGTCATTTTGTATGCTTCATGACTTCAAAGAATGCTTGCAATGAAAACCCGTGAATGCAGAAAAAACGGAGTAGTTCATAGGTTATTTGTACATACTTAGGGTAGTCATTATATACGTGACACTATTTGCGACATTTGTCACCATTTGTCATAACATACACCTAAACACAATACCTTGAAAACAATAGAACAAAAGAGTTACGAAACTCAAGCAACTATATCTATTTAGTATTCATGACATTTATAAACCTGTCTACTTAAGCAAGTTGTCATATTGATGAGCAAAAATGGTCCGGTGTACGAAAATTAAAAATCATCGGCTTCAAAACAATTAAGTACCTTAAATTACTAAGACATGTCATAGTGCATGATTTGAATATAATGAAATTGAGCAAGTTGTCACTAAAAGGAACAAAAATGGTTGGATTCTAAATTGTATATAAAAATACCTTTGGTCCTAACTCCAGTCAATTTTAATGAAATGGTTAGAATAAATAACTTGAAAAACCACAGTTTATAGAACACAATAAAGAGATGACTAAATATATGATCCGCTTTCATTAATACGTACAACAACATAAATAAACATCGTGAAATGTCTAGCTTTTCAAATCGGAGCCATCAAGAATCTACATTCTTATACTTTAATTATATTTATGCTTTGCTCTGTAATTTTATCAGTTTTGAACAGTTGATGGTACAAAGAATGCCACTTTACTATATATCTCTAATAACTATAACACATTCTCGAAAGTCCACTATCGAATACATGAGAAATAAAAATATGTAGATCAGGTTTTCAAAACATTAATAATAGCAACATCAAACTCTGATAAATTTTAAAGGTTTAAAACAGTTATGTCGCGTTTAGATTCGCAATAAGCACATCAAAGAAAACCTTTAACAAAATAAAATGAGATTGATACCGGTATTGACCGCTTTTTTTAAAGCATTCCCTCACAACCACATCTTGCTAAGTTTGATTGCCAAAATAAGTTTTCCAACATCATCACATTCTAAACCTATTCTTTGCTTTTTTTACTTTTCAAACATAAGCATGAACAATATTACATGTAAATGATGTATAAAAGTAGAAGATACAAAATACATGTGAGGAATTTCATACTTCAAGATAAGCTATAAAAAACGTTGCATCTTGTTGATGAAATAGGAGATACAAATGCGTTCTTCATATAGTGCAAGTCAAAAATATTGCTATAAAAATAAAATGAGACATAATAATGATGGAAATTAAAAGATATGTGTTACTACAGTATCTTTTATAGACATTATTTGAATATACAACTTATGCATGTTTTTACTCTTTTAACTAAAGCTTTTAGGGTTACACATAGCAAACCCTAAAAAAACACTTTAAATTAGCTTTTCCCATAAACCTATAGGATGTCTTTTTTCAATTAAGTGCTAATATGTCATAGATGGTAACAATTTATAATCATTTTAAATGCTTTTAACATGTACGATTCATATGCTAGTAATATACAATATAATAATCACTAATACATGCGAAGACATTCGTTTAGCATCATCATCACATGAGCACTCCCGAGGATAACATAAATTCTCGGTATACAATCTTTTATTTACATACTATAGTATATTGCCCTGTATAGTTCATTCATATAAGGTTCTGCTTATATCGTTGTTGGCAGAGTTGCTCTGTAATTTTATCAGTTTTGAACAGTTGATGGTACAAAGAATGCCACTTTACTATATATCTCTAATAACTATCACATTCTCGAAAGTCCACTATCGAATACATGAGAAATAAAAATATGTAGATGAGGTTTTCAAAACATTTTTTTTAACAGCGCTTTATTAAAAAACTAGCAAGAAGCTAAAAAAATTACAAAGTTACAAAATGAGGATTTTTTAGCCAATCAACTCAACTAAACGACACATTACATCTAAACCGACTTCAATAAAAAGAATACGACACA
>BQNB010041243.1:0-43165 GCA_026074375.1 Tanacetum coccineum
TTTTTTTGGCATTTAATCCATAGACTCTACTATATAATACATCACTAGTTTCAAGGCCCGCCCGTTAGGTATGGAGCTTTAAGATTTTGTTCAAAGAAACATATACATTTTGATAGTTGTTCGTTATTGTTGTTGGTTGTTCCAACTATTAGCATCTATAAGATAATTTTTGAAGATACTGTTGTTCCCTCTTAGTCGGTGAATATTAACTACAAAGTTAATCTTCACTAACCCATGGCATGTAAGTAAAGTGACATATTAATTTCTTTGAAAAGGTTTTGTGTACGTAAAATAAACAATAAGTAAACGACACAAAAATAACTTTCTACATTTAACTCTTTTTAATAAGAATTATACCTTATTGTATGCAGAATTACAACGAGGATTGAATGACAATGTATGTGTGTATGTGTGATCTCCTCACTAATAACTTTACATAAACCTAAAGTGTTATGCAAAGCTGACTACTATTCTAACCAACTAAGCTCACTCAGGGACTTAGTATATTTGGAGGAGTAGGTGTTTTGTGAAAGATACGACTTTAATTGCACAAAACTTACACCTACTCCTTTACAAGACGTTTTCTATTTATACTATTTAGGTAAGGTCATACCCACATGGGTGATAAGTGAATATCCCAATGCTGATAGGTTAGTACATGTTGTACACCTTTGTCTCTATTACAATTCTATTCAAAGTATGGGAAAACACACTCTCTAAGGTTAGTTGATAACACTGACCTTGTCTTTATACCCTATTCAGGATAGTTTGACTTCAGGCAGATAAGGGCTTGGACTTATCTGTTTTAAACTATCCCGTCTATTCTTTAATCTTTCGTCTTCAAGGACTTCTAGTTGTTGGAGATCGTATGGGGTTCAGTGAGTCTATTGCTACAACTCACTGAACCCATCATCGTCTTCTTTGGCTTAGGCTTTATTCACTGAGAACCGTCTCACTGAATGATAGAGTCTTTCTTGTCGACTCAGGTTGAGCATCTTGAAGGCAACTCACTGAGTGATTGTTCACTCAGTGACCTTGAAATGTTAAAGGTTATTAACACTTAGGATATTTTGTATTCAAATCCTAAGTGAAAGATCATTAGGCACTGAATGGGCCTAACAATCTCCCCTTATTTGGATATAAATATAGCCTAAGTGTTTTTTAGTAAGAGTGAGTAAATACAGCTTCTTCTCACACTAAATTCTAGAAAGCTTATAAGGGATACTGACTCACTAAATATACTTCATTAAACATTACAAGGACCTATCATCTATTAAAAAAGATAATAAAATTACAAGAGTACTTAGTTTAATTTGTATCCTAATGCTTCTAGCTTCACCTTCTTTGATTTTAACTTCTCTTGGTCAGGGTGCTCAGCAATCAACTTTCTTAGCTTCAGGAAGGACCTGGCATTCTCTGGGGTCTTGATCATTGAGGCCATTACTAGGTATGACACCAAAGAATCCACTCTAAACTTGTGAATATCATTCCATCTTTGGAAGGCTTGATCTTAAAAATTGTGTAAAACATGAATGCTTTAAGAAATGAAGAACAAGTTTTACACAATACTAATTAGACAACTAATAACATAACTTGCACTTTCCAGTGTTTATAAATCTTATTAGAAATGAATCAAAGATTTACAAGGGATAGTTGCATAACACTATCCTGACTGAATGACATATAAACTCTCATGAATCAAAGCTAAGCTTATACTTCATGAGAGGATGATCCTATCAACTATAATACATTGTATTATTTTTGTATTTGTTTAGAATCGATACCTATCTCCTATTACAAACTCTTCTTATATATGAGATAAAAGTACAAGTTTCATGTGATGGTTGTTGAGATGTGTCATGCATGTCTCTCTTTTTGGAAAAGCAAAACTATACTGTTGGTCCCTAATCTTGTGCAAAACACGAATCTATAAGGATCTACGAAGAACAAGTTTGCACAATAAACCACTAATAACAAGGTTTGTACTTTTCAACGTTTATAAATCTTTTTAGAAATGAATCAAAGATTTACAAGTGCACCCGGTTGTTTGTAGAATAACAACTGGGATATTGAATGACAAACTATACTCCCATTGTTCGTATCTAGCTAAGCTTATGAACCAATGGTAGGAGAACCCTACCACTAAGATATTACATTGTGTGTTTTCTGTGTAAGAATTCTTAGACTATCTCTAACTACTAGCCACATATATATAGTGGGAAAGTGAAGCTTCCTTGAGAAGCTTCACTAAAGTATTAAAGTAATAGTTATTTCAACTATTAGCTATAAAGCTACTTTAATACTTTATGTCTTCCTTTTTGCAACCTTCAATAAAGTACAAGTCACCCTTTTGTACTTTTTGTCTTCTATGCTTTTTGCCAAATAGGAACTTCCCGCTAATACTTCACGTCTTCGTTTAGAGATGGTCTTCAGGGAGTTAGTGAGTTATTGTCGTCACTCACTGACTCCATCATCCTGATCTTGGTTCTTTACATCACTTGCTGAGTCCGCCTCAGGTTGTGACGAGTCTATCTTGTAGACTCTAAAGAACACTCGAGGATGACTCACTAAACTTACTTAAGTTTAGTGACTTATTTTCTACATAGATACTTTTCATACAAATTATGTATATGACATAATCAGGCGCTGAATTGGCCCAACAATCTCCCCCTATTTGAATAGAAAAGTAGCCTAAGTGAATTAGTAGTAAGTGAGCATAAAGGCTTCTTCTTACATACTAAATTACAACAAAGAGTACCAAATGTATGTAACTTCTCGAGTTATATCTTCTTTAGTTCAAGTCGTCCGCTGACTTGTTTGGTTTTTATTTATGTATTGTTGTTGTTGGTGCTGAACTTGTTCATACAAAGAACTACAATCTCTGATCCTTTTTCTCTTTATGTCTTGAACCACTCCCTGATGCATACTCATACTCTGTAGAACCCTTCTGAAGTATATATATGCTTTTTCCAATGTGAACATATGCCACCACCATGCATATTAATAAAGTAGCATATCATTTAAGTGATGGTTCATTTACCATATTTAGCGGAGTGGACCAGTGGTCGTTTCAGTGACCATATTCAAAGATCAAAGACTTTTCAACTACGTTGTAGCTCAGCAACCATCCCTAGGGACTTGGCTCAATCAACCATATTCAAACATTTTTAAAGTCCCCAAAGGTTTTTTGTTTGTGGTTTTGTTTGGTTTCTGGTATGGTGTTTGGCTTCAACTAATGAACACATGAGTATCCTTGATAAGTGTGTTCTCTCCCCCCTCAAAAGTTGCCATACAAACATCTTTTAATTGTTACACACTATGGAAGACACCCCTTCAGGTTTAGCCTGAAACTTCATACGCTTGCTGACATGGTTCAATACCAGGTTCAGCGGTGAAAGGTGAAAGGGTTTAAAGGTTTCAATTTTGGTTCAGCGAACGGGTCGTGGGTTGTGTTTTGTTGTTTTGAGTCAGATGTTATGGTTCAGTGAGAATTGTTTGTGTTTCGGGGGTCCAAGTTATGGTGATCAGTCACATATATAATGTATATACCCTAATTAATACAAACAATTTCAACAAATAACACAACATACTCACTGTGGTTGAGCGGGATAAGTTTAGCTTTTTAGCTTTGCTTCAGCTCTCACGTACCAGCGGGTAAACCCATAACCTGATAGGCACTGATTCGGTCATCATCACTCTCTTAGTACATCTGTTGAAAAATGCATTCTCTGTACAAAAACAACCCGTGATATTTAACCCGTATTCCACTTCAACTCTTGAATCAGTTTCCCACCCACATTATTTTTATAACTCAGCTGATATAACCAAACCAACAATCATAACTGACCTTTATTTAGGCTAAGCCTGCACCCTTTGTGGTATCAATGACCCATTTCAGTCAGCTAACCTGTTCGGTTAAAAACTCAGATGAGAGCTCAAAGGTCTGGTGAGAGCTCATAGGTCTTGTGGGAGCTCAGAGGTCTGGTGAGGGCTCAATGGTCTGGGAAGCTCAGCCATTTGGTAAGCTCAGCCGTCTACTAAGCTTAGCGGGTTATGTGGTTTTAAACTTTCAATGTCAGCGGATCAGGTTCAGCTACTATCAGGCAGCGGGTTCGTTCAAGTTCAAACTTAGAGGTTCAGATTCATGTGAGTCAGCTATGATTTTGTTAACTGAATGAACACCAACTCTCATATACTCATAAGCTGATGTACGCTGATTCTTTTAATCAGTGCCTCTACTCCACTGAATCTTTATCATTTATACAAAAAAAAACATCAACCCTCTGATTTTTTAGCTCCTCTCTTCCACTTCAGTATTCATTAAAACTGATTTTCAGTAGTTTGGATCAGCGACCTAGTTCAGCGACACTGAATAACATTTATACTTGCATCCAAAAACAACCAAACCACCTATGATTCTTATCAGCTTCGTGATTCATCCTATAGCCTATGGTGCAACAACTGGTTCCGTAGCTCAGCGGCCGGTTCAGCGGGTTCAGGGACCTAGGGTCAGTGGGTTTAGTGAACAACGTCTAATCCCAGAGACTCTTTCACGTCAGGTTCACCATTTTAGTAACCAAACGGACCCATATACCTCACTTTAAAGGATGCATTTAGCTGACATTCATCAGTTGATATTTTTTTTAGCTAGGCTATAACACTTTCAATACCGGCTGATAGGTTATCAGCTCTCCCTACAACAGAATAACCTAGCTGACCACACACAGATCCGTTGACTTTTCTAGTCAGCTCCCTACATGGTTTCAGTACAAGCTGAACAAACACCCACTGATATATATTTACCAGTTCTCTTTTCACATAATAAATGAAACAAACCCAACTTTTATTTAGTTCATGTAATTTATCAGGATCATCTATACTAAAGCTGAGTTGTGTTTATGACTGGTTGTTCAGAGCCTGCTATTCAGGTCTGGGATCAGCGGCCAAAAACAACCAATACCATTCTTTTGTTTACAAAAATAGGCTATGGCTCAGCTAACCGATTCACTTGGCTCGTATCCATCTCTTACATCATTTCTACCAACTAATTTTCTACTCAGTACACAAACATATCCAACACAACAGTTTCTTTAAACCCAATTAAACAAATCTATCTTTTCTAACAACAATTTCTGGCAACAATCAACAACAATCACCTAACTACAACCCTTCATATCACTCAACCGCTAATTGTTGGCACCAACCCATGACAACATACCATTCTTTACATCCTTAAATCTTTAAAAAACTAAATCATTATGAACAGCCACTCTGCTGCAGTCGGGTGGGTTTTGTGTTGTTTTTTTATTCGTGATGTTGGGTTCTTAAGTGTCAATCTTGAATTGGTGATGGGTTATGGTTTTATTTATGATTTGTAGATCTGTTCGGTTGTTGATGATTTTTTTAATAATGGAATAGATATGGGATATGTGAGTATGATTTTAGTGAAATTGTTTGTGATATATGCGTCTTTAGAGTATATGTTTGGATTTGTTTTTTTGTGTGTGTGAAAGGATAAGGTTTATGAGTTGTGTTGGTATTGTGTTTTTGGGTGTAGGAGGATAAGGTTTGTATGGTAGATAGTGGATCTGGGTTTTGGTCCTTAATTAAGTGTGTCCCCCTCCTTTAAAATATGCAACATGTAACAGATTTTGTTGAACACACTTAAATACTTATGTTATTAGCAGCCATTATTGAACGAATCAAGGTTATGAGATTAACCCACCCACTCTGATACCACTTGTTGGTCCATTATTCTTATGCAAACCATATATCTATAAGGATCTATGAAGAACAAGTTTGCACAATTAACCAATTGACCACTAATAACAAAGTTTGTACTTTTCAACTTTTATAAATCTTATTATCAATGAATGAAATATTTACAAGGGGCACCCGGTTGTTTGCGGAATAACAACCGGGAAGTTGAATGACAAACTATACTCCCATTGTTTAAAGCTAGCTAAGCTTGTGAACCAATGGGAGGAGAACCCTACCACTAAGATATTACATTGTGTTTTTCTGTGAAAGAATTCTTAGACTATCTCTAACTACTAGCCACATATATATAGTGGGAAAGTGAAGCTTCCTTGAGAAGCTTCACTAAAGTATTAAAGTAATAGTTATTTTAACTATTAGCTATAAAGCTACTTTAATACTTTATGTCTTCCTTTTTGCAACCTTCAATAAAGTACAAGTCACCCTTTTGTACTTTTTGTCTTCTATGCTTTTTGCCAAATAGGAACTTCCCGCTAATACTTCACGTCTTCGTTTAGAGATGGTCTTCAGGGAGTCAGTGAGTTATTGCCGTCACTCACTGACTCCATCATCCTGAGCTTGGTTCTTTACATCACTTGCTGAGATCCGCCTCAGGTTGTGACGAGTCTATCTTGTAGACTCTAAAGAACACTCGAGGATGACTCACTGAACTTACTTAAGTTTAGTGACTTATTTTCTACTTAGATACTTTTCATACAAATCCTGTAAGGCACTTGTTTCCACCTTTATAGAAACTCTTGTGCTCCTTTCTTTTGAAGGTCCCTACATATATTTTGTTTGTTTTCTTTAGGGAGATATACATTAAGAGTCATTGAGATATTTGTCAAATCTCAAAGACTCTCAAGTTGCTTGTAGCTCATGTACTTTACTCACTGACACCGCATAAGTGAGATAAAGTGTTTCTTTAGTTGGTCTTCGACGTCCCTGAGGCTTCATGTTGAGAGAGCTTTTTACAACACTCGCTGATTTATTTATCAATGTGTAACTCACTATTTATTCAGTGAGTTAATTTAGGCTATTTATAACAGATACAAAATTTAGGAGTAGAACAGAAGATATAAATAACGTTACGTGATTGAATATTGTTTCGCAAAAAAGTAAAAGTGAAAAATCTCATTGCAAAAATTCCGAAAAGAAAAATTAAATAACCTTGATTGTTTAAAAGATAAAAGTAGTAAAGTAGTTGATACAATAACGTTAAAAGAACAGGTTTCGAATACCCGCGCTTCGTTGCAACTGGTCTAGATGCCAATGACGTTATATGTAACATTTGCCCTTTTTGTGTTATGAATATTTCATTATTAGTCTTTTGACTATTTGACTTTTGTCAGTTTATTCAGATTTTATATCGTGTTGACGGTGGTGATTTTATGAGCTATGTGATGATTTAAGGTTTATTGTGATTAATAATCCTTTTTGAAAGGTATTATTGTGTTATGTGTATTCCGGGTGGTTTGACCCGTGAATTTTGAGAAATGCTAAAAAACGAGTCTGACACGTCCGTTAATGTCCAAATTGAATTTTGAAGGGTTTAAAGTGTAAATATGGCAAGTGAATACTCTAAGTTAATGGAAAAGTATTTTTAAGGTGAATAAAAATGCTTTTTAACTTTGGGGTAAATGTTACGGTTGAGTTTTGCGAGCTTTTAAGTGGTTTCGACACGAAAAGAAAGGCCCGGGACTCCCTTGGATCCCTTGGCCGGTTATGGGAAGGATAGGGAACAACATGGCTAGTTTTTAGGAGTTGTGTCCAAAGGTGTACACATATATTCCATATGCTAAGAGATTTCCACTCATTTTCATTTCATTTCAAATAAAATAAACACACATTTGTGTGTGTTTTGTGTTCGTCCACCACCTACAACACACACACACTCATAATTTTTAAACTTTGATCAAGAAAACATAAAGACATAAATATTTGGGGTTGATTCTAGTGTTTGATTATTCATTTAAACAACGTTTGGGTTGTCCGGTTCGTGTCGAAATCTACAAATTTGAAGATTTTCTTGTAAGTTTTCAAATTTAAATTTTTTTGCCCTTTTGAGTTTATTTTGATGCATAGATGTTAGTTGTAAAAGTTGATCGTGGTGAAAATTAATTTTTGGAAGCGAAACGAAAGAAAAGGGTGCGTTTGGTTCGTGAATAGTAAAAAAGAAAATAAGGGTTTTTGTAGTTTTGATGTTGTGGTCGTGATGGTTGAATAATATATGTTGCTAGAATGCTTATTTTTGATAAGTAGCTTGTATGGCTTATTCGGGCTTATTTTTAAGCTATTTCTTGGCTTATTTAAGCTTATATGCCACGTGTAGATTCCCAAAATCACTAGGAAAGTAATTTTTAATTATTTTGTATTATGGTGTATGGTGTGGACTATTTTTGAGGCTTATGGTAGTAACCAAAAGCGATACGTAGCTTATTAGCTTATTTTAAAGCTTAATATACATATTTTGGAGTTTATGGACTCACGGCCTAACAAGTCTATTTGAGCCGCGGCTTAATGGGATGGCTTATTGTGGTTCGGATCATTTCTACATATAAGTATATACTTATATATGTAAATGGACCTTGGTTTTGGACTTTAATAGTATTTTGGACTTATAATGCCCTAATGCGACCTTATTGGCTCTTTGAGGCCACATAAGCGATATTTGGGCATTTTAAGAGTTTTAGTGGACTTTTTGAAAGCGAAATGTATTTTTGAAGTGATATTGATCGTTATTTTAGGGAAAACGTTTTGGTGAACGTTAAAGTTTGAGATTTTGGAATTTTGTCGAAAAGTGTCGAATTGTGAAAATTGTTTGGAAATTAAGGTTTGAAACCTTGAAAAAACGTTGTAAACACGTACGGGTCATGTCGAAATTTCGTAAAAGGTTTATACTTAGAAATTTTCTTAAAAACGTGATTTTTGATTTTTAATAATAAAATAATATTTTATTATTTTATTATTTTATTTATTTTCACTAAAAGACGAAAAATATAATTTTTTCTCAAAAATTCTCTAATGTGTTTATTATGAGTAAACGTTTCATTTTCAACCGCATAATGATTATTTTGAAGTGCCTAAGGTGTACCGAATGGACTTGTCGAGATATATTTATAATTAATAATATAATATTTTATTATATTACTTATCTATTTGCGCTAAATAGTATAAGTATGTATTATCGGAGAATGAGATTGATATGATTGTGGAAATAAGTCGTCAACCATCACACCACTAAAACTGTTTTGGGTAATTGTACAACGCGTCTATACTGTATGCATCAAGCGTGAAGATTGTTTTGGAAGTGGATGATTAAAATGGGACATTAACTGGACTAGGTCGTGTGCGGGCGTCGTTGCATTTGCTTGTGTAGTAGAAGTTGGTTGCTAAAGGCTTGCTTAAGGTGAGTTCTCGTAGCCCTACTTTTTACTGTTTTTCCGTTAGAGGAAATTGATACTCAAATGTGTTTTGAAATATTTTGAATTGATCTGTGCGAAATGTGGTTTTATTTTTGGGACAAGATATGTGCTTATGACTGTTATGTGAATATTATGTGTTGATTTACTTGCATGTACTGTGTTTGGCATAGCAAGGTTCTGTGTGGTACTTGTATGTACTGTGTTTGGCATACAAGGTTCTGTGTGGTACTTGCATGTACTGTGTTTGGCATGCAAGGTTCTGTGTGGTACGCCCTAATATAGTGCTCCAGCTGGTAGGCCCTTTAGGTGCGTTAGTGATTTGGGAGTTGCGACTCCGGATTTATTATTGGATGTTGAGATATGACTAGCGGGGATGCTATGTCTTGGATTGTTAGCATATATTCACTGTCATATAGCACTATTGTCCACTGTTGAAATATTGGCACAACTTTTGGGTTTAAGGTCAAACCTACGAGCTCACCAACATTATTGTTGACATTTTCAAGTATCATTTTCAGGTGAAGTGAAAGAGGAATAGTTTGGTGATTAATAGCAGACTTAGAAGTATCCCATATGGAATTTTGTTTGAAGTCTTGCTTGCTTGTTGTTCGATTTTAGCATTTGGAGATCTTGGATTAAGTTTGGATATGGTCCCCTGCGAGGGCATATGAATAAATATAAGAGATTTGTGAATTTTAGTTGCGATTTGGGACATCACTTGAGTTTGTTCAAGGTTGATGGTCTTCATATCACTTGGAGTTTATGCAATGTAGTTTTCTCTATTTTTGTACCTTGTGTTATGATTGATCATTATGTTGCATTCCCGAGTTTCCGCCATTGTCGGGGTGTGACAGATTGGTTATCAGAGCCAAGGTTATAGAGAACTAGGTGGATTGGCCTAGACTATAACCTAAGATCCGTCGTTTAGTTGCGTATAGGATCTATGTGTGCGGTGTTCCGCTTTTGTGTGCCTTTGTGTGTTCTTGGTTTGGTGCCTTAGTTATGTCAGTCATTGAAATGAGTGGGCTCAATATTGAATATGAATGGGAAAGGATGCGAATATAAGTACGACAAGATGGCCCAACGTTAATTATAAGCATGTCACATTCAACTCATAACTTGGTATTGTTGTTCACACAAATCGATGTTGACACCGTAGGGTGGTGTTGCGCGTATATTTGGTTTTGTATAGTAAGATATTCGATGAATGTGTGCGAGTCTTCCCACTTACCTAACGTTGCCCATGTTCTCCCTCGTATAGATAATGCCACCAAGGATGAGAACCCAAAGTGCTGCCGACCTACTGCTGAATCTCTAGGAGGGAACGTGTGGAACGGGTTGGTAGTAGGGTGGAAGGGTAGAGTCCTAGGGAGGTAATGATGAGCATGTTGATGAATTGAATGGTCGAGGTAATGACCAAGGTAGGGGAGCTAATGGGGGTGTAGAGGGAGCTAATGGGAATGTAGGGGGAGCCAATGAGGGTGCACCCGACTTCCCAACGATCATTGCCCAGCAATTGCGAAACCTCTTACCCGCCATGTTGGCCCAGGTTAGTAACCAAGGGAATGTTGGAAATTAGAATGGTAATGTGGTTAATGAGAACACTCAGGGGAATGTTGGGAATGTGATAGTGAATGGCAACAGGGGTAGGTTGTTCATATAAGGAATTTTTAGCGTGTAACCCTAAGGAATATGATGGTAAGGGAGGTGTTGTAGCCCTCACTCGTTGGATTGAGAAAATGGAATATGTGCATGATATGAGTGGTTGTAGTATTGACCAAAAGGTGAAATACACTGCTGGTTCATTTGTGAGTAAGGCTTTAACGTGGTGGAACTCTCAGATCCGCACGCTAAGTCGGGAAGTTGCTGTTAGTATGTCATGGAATGACTTTAAGTGTATGATGATACAAGAGTTTTGTCCTAGTCATGAGATGCAAAAGTTAGAATCTGAGTTTGGAATCACGCCATGGTCGGGGCTGGCCATGCTGCGTATACTGATAGGTTTCATGAGTTGGCTAGGTTAGTTCCACATTTGGTAACTCCTGAGAGTAGGATGATTGAGAGGTATGTGTATGGCCTTGCTCCACAAATTCGTAGGATGGTAGCAGCAACGGGGCCAAAGACTATGCAAAAGGCTGTGTAGATTTCTGGACGGGGGGTGCATGATTGATGAGGCTGTTAGGAATGGAACAATTAAGAAGGTTGAGAAGAGAGGAAATGTGGGGGAACCTAGCAAGGATAGGAATGGAAGGGATGATAATAAGAGGACCAGGACTGTGAATGCTTTTGCTACTACTGTGAACCCTGTAGGAAGAGAGAATACGGGTACTTGGCCCAAGTGTACCACCTGCAACTCCTACCATGCACCCGGTGGACCTTGTCGCACATGCTACAACTATAACCGCCCAGGTCATTTGGCAAAGGATTATAGAAGTATTCCAAGGAATGTGAATCCTGTCAATGCTAAAAACCTACCTGTTAGGGCATGTTATGAGTGTGGTAGTACCGACCATGTTAGGCCAGCTTGTCCTAGATGGAATAGGGTACAAGGACCAGGAGGAAACCGTCCAAACCAAGTTGTTGCTAATAACGAGGGTCAGGGTCATGGAAACCAAGGGAACCAGGCTAGGGGTAGGGCATTCATGTTGGGAGCAGAGGAAGCTCGCCAGGATCCAAACATTGTGACGGGTACGTTTACTTTGAACAAGCACTTTGCCACTACCTTATTTGACTCTGGTGCCGACTATAGTTTTGTTTCAACTACCTTCATACCTCTGTTAGGCTTAGAGACCAACAACTTAGGTTTCAAATATGAGATTGAAATAGACAGCGGGCAACTAGTAGAGATTGATAAGCTTATTAAGGGTTGCAAACTATAAATCGAGGGTCATATCTTTGACATCGACTTAATACCTTTTGGACATGGGAGTTTTAATGTGATTATAGGTATGGACTGGTTGTCTAACTTTTAAAGCTTGAATAATTTGTCATGAGAGGTAGTGAGGATACCACTAACGGATGGCAAGGTGCTTAGAGTAGTAGGAGAGAGACTGGATGAGAAAGCAAGATTGTTGATAGTGCTAAGGCTAGTGATAAGAAACAAGAAGAGATTGTTGTGGTTAGAGATTTTCCTGAGGTATTTCCAGATGATCTATCTGGATTACCGCCTATTCGGGAAATTGAGTTTCGGATTGAGTTAACCCCTGGAGCAACGCCGGTAGCAAAGTCTCTTTATCATTTGGCACCTTCTGAATTGGAGGAGTTGTCGACAACTCAAGGAACTCCAAGACAAAGGTTTCATTCGACCAAGTTCATCGCCTTGGGGAGCGCTGGTATTGTTCGTGTAAAGAAGAAAGGATGGTTCCTTTAGGATTTGTATTAACTATAGAGAATTGAATAAGTTGACTGTTAAGAATCGTTATTTTATAGCCATCTAGGGAAGATTCTAGCCCTCTTGAATCCCTTTCCAAACTTCCAATCCGTACCCTTGATTCTTCATTTATCATTGATCTCTATTTTAAGCCGTTGGATAGTATTGTGTGTGATTTAGGATTGCCAACGTGTCATTCTTTGATGTGACAGTGTGCTTCTTTTGTGAGATCATTTAGAGTAAAATCCCATCAATCCTTGTGCTTTCACCATTGATGACGTGGCTTGAGCTTGAGTGTGAGCTTAAGTAGTTCATTGAGATGACTGATTTGACCCTTTATTTGTGTTAGAGAGCTCTTGAATTGACTAATGGACCCTTTAATTCTCATTTGCCCCTTGATTTACCCTGGATAGTGAATCAAAAGTGAAGATGAATAGTAAAAAGGCCTTCGCGCCTTTTTATAACTGAAAGGTTAAATTCAGTTGGAACTTTGGCCATTTGTCATTTCTAGCCCCTCTCTTTCCTTTCTCTCTTTTTAGCTATAAAAGTTTTTTCGAAACATGCCTGAAATTACAAAATTGGTCCTTGGAGTTTTAAAAGAAAGAGATGGACTAGGTAATGGGCTTATTGATTTGGGCTTTTGGTTTTTTAAGGGTTAAAAGGCCCATTAAGGGTTCTAGGGCCCAATAAAAGGTGAGAGGTTTTTTTTACTTTTGTGAAACTTTGAGGCTTAAAATGGAATATTTTTGGGTTTTGTCTTTTATTGGTTGACTTTTGTTGACCAATGTTTGACCATTTTGACTGGATTTGACAGAGGCTTGACATTTCTGGCTTCGGCTTTGATTCTTTGGCTTCTTTTTGTACTCTTCTGATTCTCGTGTCCGAGCTTGCCCGTTTTTTTTGACTGGTTTCTTGTGATTTCTGATATATCCGTACCTGCACACACAAAACATAAATTCAAGCATATTTTTGCCATTTTTGGTCTGTTTTGGGTTTAATTGGGTTATTTTAGGTACAAATGGATATGTGTATTTTACACTTATCATAAGGCGAATGTGGTGGCTGATGCCCTAAGTAGGAAAGAAAGAGTAAAGCCTAAGAGAGTTAGAGCTATGAATATGATCCTTCAGTCAAGTATCAAGGATAGGATACTAACGGCTCATAAGGAGGCTGTGGATGAATCTGCTGGATTGCAGAAAGGTTTGGATAAGATGATTGAACTTAGGAATGATGGAGCGTTATATTACCTGGATCAAATATGGGTGCCTTTGAAGGGTGATATGAGAACCCTGATAATGGACGAATCCTATAAGTCAAAGTACTTTGTACACCCAGGAGCCGATAAGATGTATTATGATTTGAGAGATAGGTATTGATGGCTTGGAATGAAAAAGGATATAGCTAAGTATGTTAGTAGGTGTTTGACTTGTATGAAGGTTAAGGCTGAGCATCAAAGGCCATCTGGCCTGCTCCAACAACCTGAGATTCCCATATGGAAATGGGAAGGGATTGCTATGGATTTTGTGACTAAGTTGCCTAGGACTAGTAGTAGGCATGACACAATCTGGGTCATTGTGGACTGGTTGACTAAGTCTGCTTATTTTCTACCTATGATTGAGGATTATAAGATGGAAAAGTTGGCTAGATTGTATTTGAATGAGATAGTTGCTAGACATGGTGTGCCAATCTCGATTATATCGGATCGTGATAGTCGTTTCACATCAAGGTTTTGGCAGTCAATGCAAGAGGCATTAGGAACTCGCTTAGATATGAGTACGGCTTATCACCCTCAGACCGATGGTCAGAGTGAGCGTACTATTCAGACTTTGGAAGACATGCTTAGAGCGTGTGTCCTAGACTTCGGAGGAAGTTGGGATGTTCATCTTCCTTTGGTTGAGTTTTCGTATAACAATAGTTATCATTCTAGTATGAGATGTGCGCCGTTTGAGGCATTGTATGGTAGGAAGTGTCGTTCCCCGATTTTGTGGGCTGAGGTTGGAGAAGGTCAGTTGATAGGACCTGAGTTAGTGCAAGAGACTACTGAGAAGATCTCGCAGATTAAGGATAGACTTAAGGCTGCACGTGATCGTCAGAAAAGTTATGTCGATAAGAGGAGGAAGCCTCTAGAATTTAGTGTAGGTGACTATGTCTTGCTCAAAGTGTCGCCTTGGAAAGGTGTGGTACACTTTGGGAAGAAAGGGAAGTTAGCACCTAGGTTTGTTGGACCATTTGAGATTATTGAGAAAGTAGGCCCTGTGGCCTATCGGTTAGATTTGCCTGAGGAGTTGAATGGTGTTCATGACACGTTCCACGTGTCGAACCTTAAGAAGTGTTTGGCTGATCCAACACTAAAAGTGCCTTTGGATGAGATCCAAGTTGATGCTAAGTTAAATTTTGTGGAAGAGCCTGTAGAAATTTTGGAAAGAGAGTTTAAGAAGTTGAAGCGTAGTAGGATTGCCATCGTCAAGGTTCGGTGGAATTCGAAACGTGGTCCTGAATTCACGTGGGAGCGTGAAGATCAGATGAAATTGAAATACCCGCATTTGTTTAGTGATGTTAGTATCTGAATTTCGGGGACGAAATTCTTTTAAGGGGGTAGAATGTAACCTTTGCCCTTTTTGTGTTCTGAATATTTCATTAATAGTCCTTTGACTATTTGACTTTTGTCAGTTTATTCAGATTTTGTACCGTGTTGACGGTGGTGATTTTATGAGATATGTGATGATTTGAGGTTTATTGTGATTAATAATCCTTTTTGAAAGGTATTATTGTGTTATGTGTATTCCGGGTGGTTTGACCCGTGAATTTTGAGAAATGCCGAAAAACGAGTCCGACACGTCCGTTAATGTCCAAATTGAATTTTGAAGAGTTTAAAGTGTAAATTTGCCAAGTAAATACTCTAAGTTAATGGAAAAGTATTTTTAAGGTGAATAAAAATGCTTTTTAACTTTGGGGTAAATGTTACGGTTGAGTTTTGCGAGCTTTTAAGTGGTTTCGACACGAAAAGAAAGGCCCGGGACTCCCTTGGATCCCTTGGCCGGTTATGGGAAGGATAGGGAACAACATGGCTAGTTTTTAGGAGTTGTGTCCAAAGGTGTACACATATATTCCATATGCAAGATATCTACTTACATTTTCATTTCATTTAAAAAAATAATACACTACTTGTGTGGTCATTGTGTTTACGTCCCGCCACCTACAACACACACACACTTCAAAATTTTTTTGAATTCTGAATCAAGAAAAGACATGAAGAACATAAAAATATGTGGTTGATGCTAGTGCTTGTTATTCATTTACAAACAACATTTATTGGGTTGTCCCTATTCGTGTCAAAATCTACAAATATTGAAAATTTTACTTGTAAGTTTTACAATTTAAATCTTGTTTTGTCCTTTTGGGTTTAATTTTGATGCATAGATGTAAGTTTGTACAAGTTAGATCAGTTGTGAAAATATATTTTTGAAGCAAAACAAAAGAAAAGGGTGCGTTTGGTTCGTGAATAGTGAAAAAGAAAATAAGGGTTTTGTATTTAATGTAATGCTTATTTTTTAAAAGTTCGGCTGTATAGCTATTCGTGCTTATTTTTAAGTTATTTTTTTTGCTAGCTTAAAGCCAAGTGTAAATCCCAAAGTCACTAGAAAGTGATTTTGATTATTTTTTTGTGTTAGAGGCATTATGTTGTGGACATTTTGTGAGGCTTATGGTAGTAACCAAAAGCGATACTATCTTATTATGCTCATTTTAAAAAGCTAATATACTATTTTGGAGTTTATTGACGTCACAGCCCAATAAAAGTCTAATTTGGGGAGGGCTTATTGTGGTCTGGATTGTTTCTACATATAAGTATATACTTATATATGTAAATGAACCTTTGTTTTGGACTTAAATAGTATTTTGGACTTATAAATGTCCTAATGGACCCTTGTTGGGCCTTGAGGCACAATAAGCGATATTTGGTCATTTTGAGAGTTTTGGTGGACTTTTTGAAAATGAAATGTATTTACGAAGTGATATTGATTGTTATTTTGGGGAAAACGTTTTGGTGAACGTTAAAGTTTGAGATTTTGGAATTTTGTCGAAAAGTGTCGAATTGTGAAAAGTTTCGGAAATTAAGGTTTGAAACCTTGGAAAAACGTTGTAAACACATACGGGTCATGTCGAAATTTCGTAAAAAGTTTATACTTAGAAATTTTACTTAAAACATGATTTTTGATTTTTAATAATAAAATATTATTTTAGTTAATTAATAAATTCTCTAAAAGACGAAAAAATATAATTTTTCACGAAACTTTCCTAAGGTGTTTGTTGTGATTAAACGTGTCGTTTTCAATCAAGGAATGATTATTTTGAAGTGATTAAGGTGTACCGAAAGGACTTGTCGAGATATATTTATAATTAATAATTATAAATATTTATGATATTACTTATCTATTTACGCTAAATAGTATAAGTATGTATTATCGGAGAATGAGATTGATATGATTGTGGAGATAAGTCGTCAACCATCACACCACTAAAAACTATTTTGAGTACTTGTACAACGCGTCTAAACTCTTTGCATCAAACGTGAAGATTGTTTTGGAAGTGATTGATTAAAATGAGACATTAACTGGACTAGGTCGTGTGCGGGCGTCGTTGCATTTGCTTGTGTAGTAGAAGTTGGTTGCTAAAGGCTTGCTTAAGGTGAGTTCTCGTAGCCCCACTTTTTACTGTTTTTCCGTTAGGGGAAATGATACTCAAATGTTTTTGAAATGTTTTGAATTGATCTGTGCGAAATGTGGTTTTGTTTTTGGGACAAGATATGTGCTTATGACTGTTATGTGAATATTATGTGTTGATTTACTTGCATGTACAGTGTTTGGCATGGCAAGGTTCTGTGTGGTACTTGTATGTACTGTGTTTGGCATACAAGGTTCTATGTGGTACTTGCATGTATTGTGTTTGACATGCAAGGTTTTGTGTGGTACGCCCTATTATAGTGCTCCAGCTGGTAGGCCCTTTAGGTCCGTTAGTAATTTAGGAGTTGCGACTCCGGATTTATTATTGGATGTTGAGATATGACTAGCGGGTATGCTATGTATTGGATTGTTAGCATATATTCACTGTCATATAGCACTATTGTCCACTGTTAAAATATTGGCACAACTTTTGGGTTTAAGGGTAAACCTACGAGCTCACCAACATTATTGTTGACGTTTTCGAGTATCATTTTTATGTGAAGTGAAAGAGGAATATTTTGGTGATTAATAGCAGACTTAGAAGTATCCCGTATGGAATTTCGTTTGAAGTCTTGCTTGCTTGTTGTTTGATTTTAGTATTTGGAGATTTTGGATTAAGTTTGGTTATGGTCCCCTGCGAGGGCATATGAATAAATGTAAGAGATTTGTGGATTATAGTTGCGATTTAGGACATCACTTGAGTTTGTTCAAGGTTGATGGTCTTCATAGCACTTGGAGTTTATGCAATGTAGTTTTCTCTATTTTTGTACCTTGTGTTATGATTGATCATTATGTTGCATTCCTGAGTTTCCACCATTGTCGGGGTGTGACATTATATGAATAGGGTCATGAAGTTTTGTTGATTGTACAGCTGGTGTGATGTTTGTGATTGTTGCTTTCTAACCACCTGACCCTTCGTTTCTCTGAGAACCACTTATACTAACCCCTATTACTTGTTTAGAGAGTGTATCAACCGGAAGATTTGAAGTTGATTTTAGATCCTTAGAAGCCTCGGCTGGACTAATAAAGAGAGTTAAGACTGATTTTAGGTATGATAGTGTTTAAATCATATATCATAAATACGAATGTTATAAAAATTATTACCTCTTTTTAGAAGCTTCAGTTTTTCTGGCAGCTCGCAATGCAGAAATGTTTGTGGTCCACAAGAAGGTTTTCCCGGTGCCATCGTGCCCATAGAAAAATATAAAATCTTACTTGTTTGATGTAGTAGCTTCCATAATTCAGCTGTAAATTACTTTCTAGTCTAAATTAAGGTTTGATGCCAGAACTTTATGCTCTGCTGCTAGAACGCCCCTATCATAATTTCTTTCTTCCAAAAGCATTTCATTCTTCAAGTCTGCAATCAGTTGTGGTATAGGCATAGGTAAGCCATATTCAAAAAGCGATGATGAAATGCTATTCGAGCAACAACTCTAATTTATATAAAACAAAGTCTTGCAATATATTATCTATTCATAATTGACTAATGCCAGCCCTTCATCCTAAATATATCCGAATGTAATAACTAAATTTCACAACATCAGATATATAGCTTAACTCGTCTAAGATTTTTAGAACGAATTACACTAATATAACATAACTTGTTATAAAATATTTTATCAATATTAGTTTATATGACTACTTTTGGGAGCCATGAAAATGAGGAGACCAGCATGAGGAGACTAAAAGGTAGAAATATCACACGTCGATCCTCTTTAATTTGTACTATTTACGTACAAACCACTGAAGTTCATGACCCGTTTAACACACAACAACCTATAGAGCCAATGTATTGCCAAGATAAATGCAGAAGCAAAAGGGTGTGCAAAAATGGTACCTGAAAATCTCTGCAATGTTGGCAACACTATAAGAATCCTTACGTTTCCATTTTTTTTAGCCAAACGGGTCATTCTAAACCCCCATCTAAGCAAACCTATTCTAGTCCAAGAAAAGAAGCAGACTCATGATATAGCTGAAATATCAGAATGTATTTTTCATTTAAATAAGCAATAAGCTGAAGTTAGTAAGCTATACAAAAAGTAAGGTTATCGTAATTGAAATAAAGCGACCTACCGTTTATGTTGTTGTTAAGCACGCCTTCTGCTTGCAAGCCTCTAGCGACTACACTTTTAAGATGCTAGACATCAGGCCGATACATACGTAACCGTCTGTAAGTATATGCCTTTTCCAAACGCGAGCCTGGACAGAAGCCATTGGAACAACTTAACATTTTAAAGCCAGCCGAAAATTATCAGAAAGCATTAGAGCTATTTTTAAATTTCTGTCTAGTTATTGCTCCAATACCAATAACTACATTATAGTTCATCTTCATCTAGATACCCCGCTTCACCGGGGATTAGGTATGTTGTTATATAGTTCATCTTCATCATATATCAATGGGTCAAATCCGGCAAAAAAAGAGTAATGAACATGGGCTGGATACCATACTTTAATTAATATCTGGAGCTTCTTTATACCAAATATAGATCTAGGCATCTAGCACGTTGATATGGATGTATACATTTTGTTTTTCAATAAATGTTTTTAAAATATTCCCAAGATTGATTACTTTTACCCTTTTTGACCGGAATATGAAATAATTAAGGGGTTGTTTGGCAATGCATATCAGAACTACTTACTGGATTTCGATGCTCAAAAGCTAAGTGCAATGCTTTGGCAATTCGGCTGTATCTTACTTTGCTTATGCTACTTATTATTTAAAACTATCCACGCTCATCGTAACATTAGTTTGCGAAACAATAACTCTACGGTCAAAATTGCAAAATACGCCAAAATATTGTCAACTTGCAAAATAAGTTACACACAACCTAATAAAGAAAAGCGAAGAATAAATTTTATGCTCACATTGCTTCTGCAAGATCAGTAGTAGTATTCTTTAACCTTCAAAAATATCAACACCCTGGTATCTTCGGTTTCCCTAGTTATGAGATTTCACCATGTTCTATATGTACAACACACATTTGTCTCTGCAACAACATTAAAAAACAACAATAAGCCAGCAGACTCAACAACAAAAAACATATAATGTAATGTATAAAATAACATGAATGCTTGAAAGAATTTTTTTTGATAATATAGGTGTAAAAAATGAAGGAATCTTAACTACATAATCCCACCGTTATGTGAAGTTGATTAAAAATACTTATTAAAATTTCTGAGAATATTAAATTTTTGTAGAAAAATCAGTAGAGTACGCATAGTCTTGAAAATTATTCTCGTTGATGTAAAATGAATGATCTTTTGAAAACACAAATTAAAGGACAACATGGAAGCAAAAATAGTTCTATTGTGATATTAAGCAAAATTAAAATGAGACGTTGTTTTGTTTATACTCTTTTAAAAACACATTTATACTCTTTTAAAAATACCATATACGACATGCTTCAATTATTACAATTTCAATAAGCCATTAAACGCGTAAAATAAGCTAATCCAAATACCCCCTTAACATTCGTTCCATTAAAAAAATAACAGTAATATAAGTGGTAGCTATCTTATATAGCAAAAGTTAAATATAAGCTTACATTCGTACCACTTCAATCCCGTTATTTCATTCGTTGGTCGCCTCATTTTAACTAACTCCGTCTTCTTTTTGCTCACCTTCATGCTGCATTATCAAACGAAAAACAAATAAGGCCATCATACAATAAAGATCAAGTAAGAAGTTCAATACCGGTATCTTCAATGACAAAATTCATAACCTCGTGCACTAACCTATTTTCTCACCAAGTTTAGTTGGCTTTTCGGCTTCTGCAACATAAGGCAAAATGAATGTAAGGTCCTATATCTTAAAAAGCTAAATGTAAATTATCTACTTGCGGGCTCTTGTCTCTTCAATTTTTTTTCTTTTTGAGGCCCAAATGAATATACCTAGGCTACACAGTTAAGGTAAACGGCTGCAGGTTGTTTATCTGAACGTGCAACCCACAAGGAACATATATTTGTGAACTATCTAAAAGGCCTTGGTATTAACCAAGTATACAATCAGACATAGGCCAACTAACCTAATTCATCCCGTACTTGCAACTCCTTTGATGATGTTTAAAAGCATATACTATATATAGTTTGTAAAAGAGAAAATGGTATAATGGGTTCAAATTCAAGTTCCACTTGATCAGAAGTTTTTGAATTGATCTCACACAAAAGTGAGTGCAGACCTATGAAAAGGAAGTACTTCTTTATGACCAACATTAATCAAAATGTTTAATAGTAAAATGTTAACACAACATAAATGTTTAATAGCATAACATGTTTCACACAAATGTTGGTCCAATAGTAGCACAACATGAATGTTTGAGGCTAAAATGTTATTTTTGTTTCAAGGTAGCTTTATTTAGACTGGTGAGCCGAAGATTATATTTGCATGTAGTTGTAGCTCGAAAGTGTAAAATTACGCGAAAGAATAAAAAAGTAAAAGCTTATGTAGGAAACATAATTTAATAAAGGGTATCGGGGCAATTCTGTATTTTAAAGTTCCAAGTCTGTTCTAAAGCTACTTCATGTAGCTATTACTCGAGCACTATTAACCATAGTATTATGTGTAGACTTTAAATAATGGGTATGCTCAAATCACATATTGAACATATACTACCCAGTTAGCCTAGTTTACTTGATTAGTAGTTCTTTAAACCCGTGAACATCTATACCTATGGGGTATCATAGTTAGGACTTCCACAACCTGTTTTCAAAAAATGACCATTACGCATGATATTGCTTAGACCAAAGTCAGCGGTTTTAACGTTGTAATTGGAATCTAATAACAGGTTTTCATGTTTAAGATATGTGTGAACCTCCATGTTCCAGTGGTAGTACTCCATACCTGATATTATTTGCTTTATAAGCAATCACAAACACCCCCTATTTATCTAGAAATTGATAACCAATTAATGAATTAAATCTTTTGTTAGAAAGATATTTGCTTTAACACATTGGATGCTTGATACAAAAACATTATACGAATAATAAACATGTTCTTTAGATTTAAGTAATTGAATCGAAGTCACGACTTCAAGAAAATGGAAAGCTTACATTAGTTGGATACGACGTTGTGCTCAAGGATGTTCAGCAGCACGAACATGTGAATGGTTTTGGATGTTATTGAAGTGATTCCCATCCTAATGCACAATGCGAATTCACATATTTAGAATTCCCACATCAACGAAACCTGCAAAACAAATATTACTGTTAGTTCACTCTTCCTGTAGTAATATATTCTTCTGGTAGTTATTTAGACTCGATAATGAACGGGTCGATTTGGTTAAAAAGGTCAAATAGTTATTAACAGCAAAAAGAGGTGCGGGTCACATGGACTTAGGATTATAGTATGCAACATTATATTTATATTTACTTTTGTCAACTCTAGGAAACCTAAATAAATTCTGTGATCTCTAAACTAAGAAATTGCCTCTTTTTCACAACATCAGGTGCTACAATTTTGAATCGCTTTTCAAATTAATGGAAAGGTTTACGCGTAGGAAACCCAGCAGTACTAATTCTGATCGCCTCCATAACTCCCTGTAAATTTTGTAAATATATCCACTCTCAATATCCAGAAACAATTGTTATGCCAATGTCCAAATTGTCTAACTTACCCCAGAAAGTTGTTACAGTATATTTTGATTATCGAATATATCCGGCTTTAGAAGAGTCTTGGGTTTGACAGAATGAACATAATGCGGTTCTGCATGACTGAGTGTCGCAAGCAAAGATTGAAGCTGATTTCATGGTTTCATAACATTAACACATAACCTATGGCCATTAAAATAACATATTAAGATAAAACATATCAAATTATTTAACTGAGAAAGATACCTGGAAAATTGATGTTCCTAAACATAACTGAGAAAGAAACCATGGAATTGCCCTCCAAGGTTGATTATGATATAATGGCTTACCGATCTGTAGATTGAAGAAATCATGTTTCATTCGTATAATTGATTAATTAGATTGGGGATTATAGATTTGTGGGTTTTTGTGGATGATTCAAACGATGAATGATTAGATTGGGCATCGTTCTATGTTTGTTAATGAATTTCCATGGTTTTTTTCTTCACAGATCTAGGGATATCATTTGATTTGTGATAATCGGCTGATAATGTTTTGTTGAAAGGGTTTTTGTGTGAAAATTAAATGTCCGGTTTCTACTTTTAATATGAAGCGTTGATTATTTTGCAATTTCCACATGTCATTGTTTTAGATTTTAGGGCCAAGATGATTTTTTCAACACTCTCTTTTATATAGGTTAATTTAAAAGTCATTGTAATATTTTCATTTTCATTTTCCGAGTGAGTGTGTATTTTTTGTGAGACTCACAGGTATCAATAAGTGTTATTGGTTTTTTTTGGTGGGATGGTATTTTAGTTTTTGATGTGTTATTAAAGAATAGCTGAGATAACACTAAAATAGCTCACTTATAATATTTTATTAGGCTGGATGGTATAAGGTGACCCAACTCACCTGACACGTCAGCTTTCTCTCTCCAACTAAAACTGACCTAACAACTCACCTTTCAACCGTAATAAGAACTCACCTTACTACTAAAACTCACCTTACTCACCTTTTTTTATTTAAATATTTTTATTCCTAAATTAAAAACGTTAATATTTACGTAAAAATACAAAATTAATAAAAACGTTAACTAAATTAAAAAAATTTATTCATAGATTAAAAACTTAAACAATACATAGATAATTAAAACGATACGATACATAGATAAATTAAAACTTAAACATAAACTAATACTGCAAATTATGCTTCGCTTTGATCTTTGCCCTTATTTCATCCATTGCCAATCGTTGCTCCCTGGTCAAGTGATCGTATGGCTGGAGATATAACTTTATGTCTTCTTGTTGTGCTCGATACTCCGTAGCTGCAATTTCTCGTTCACGATATTCGACCTCCCTCCTTTTGAGCTCTATAAATGCTTCGCGTTGTTGAACCTCAGCAGATGTCATCTCGTTTACCATCAACCTAGCCAATGCATCATCATTCATAGTTGACGATCCCGACGCTTTGGACCCTTTATTTTTTGCAGCAGCTCTTGCTTTGTCCCTGCCCCCTGGTCGTCGAATTTGTAGCACCTCATCTTTATCGGCAACGGTAGTATTCAGATTAATACTAGCGTCCCCAGACTCTGTGTTGAACGAACTAGAACCAGATGACTTGTGCCTCTTGCTACTTCCCTCAGACCCTTGGTTGAAGTTTGGAAATGCTATTTCTTGAAATTTTGGACTATCTTTTAAAACATCCCAATAATGACGAAATTTAATGGGGACTCCGGTTTCATCTTGATAGTGAATCATTTCCCTTTGAACGTAATCTTCGTCTCCTGCTCCACTCTCCTGCGCCATACGTATGACGTTACCGTACACCCCACAAAACTGAACCACGGCCGGGCGCACCGTCTTCCATTTTCCCACCACCATATCATACGTCCGACGACCTTCCTGTTTTGTTTTGCTCTCTATGTACGCCAGAACCTCACACCAAAAGCCATCTTTCTTCCTCGTGTTACCATGCTAGCTGTTTTCAGAAATGGCACGCCAACCTTTAGCCAACGCAATTTCTTCCTCAGTTGTCCACACAGTCTGCCGGGGTGCATCATCGGTTTGAATTGCCCATTATTGGCGGTTACGGATTGCCTTTTTCTTCTTCGTTGGTGAGGTCGCGACTCGTTCACCCGCTGCCTCGTAAGTATTGGGTTCTTTCCAATAAGCGGTATTTTCTTGTAAAGACTTTGAAAATTCAGGCGTATACAACTCTTCGATCGGAAATGCATTAATCGGAGACCTGGGTGGATCCGTACGTGGTTGTGATGACGAACCACCCATTTGGGTTTGTGAGACGTAGTCTTGGTGGCTAAATGGAAACGAGGAATGTTGGGACGAGTAATCCTGAAACGCGTTTGGTTGTAACCCATAACCGTTATACCCGTATTGTTCCGGTGCCGGTGTCGGGTTTCGTTATGGTTGGTTTGGGTAAGGTTGGTAGTAGTATGATTGTGGTCGTAATAAGTTCGGGTTCGGTGATGGGTTTCAGAGCGTAAACGTGCCATCGGTTGTCGGTGGATTGCTTCGGTTGGGGTTTCTTGGTTGACGTTTGTTAGGCTAGGGAGTGTTTTGGTGAGACATTTTTTTGAAAATAAAATAGAGTGTGATTTTTTTTAGAGAGATTATATATAAATTGAAAGAGTTGTGTTTAAAAATGAATGAAATAATGGGTATTTATAGGTAAAAAGTAAGGTTTAAAAAAAAACTTTTTTTTATATGAAACGGTAATGTATTAAAGGGGGGCCCACAAATTTCAAACTCACACTATGTGAGTTTCTCACCACAAGCCCGAACCAAATGGCCAAAAGTCACCATGCTAGTGGGTGTTTGTTCGGTGTCTTACCTGGGTGGGATAACAAGTCACGCGCGACTTGTAACTCACCTAGGTGAATTTGCCTTCATACCGTCCAGCCTTAGGATGCACTGCATGCATCTAACTCTTTAGGCTGGATGATATAAGGGGTGAAAACCCACTTGACACGTCAGCGCCACATCAGCTTTCTCTCTCCAACTTTAAAACTCACATCAACTCACCTTTCAACCGTAATAAGAACTCACCTTACCACTAAAACTCACCTTACATTAAAATACCCACTTTATATAAAATATTTCTCACTAAATACCCACACACACTCACAACTATAATTAAAATACATTATATAAAATGAGAGGGGGCTCATCAAATACAAACTCACCTAAGGTGAGTTTCTCACCATAAGCACATGAAAAAGGGTCCAAAGTCACCGAGCAAATGGGTATTTGAAAAGTCACTTTGCTGGCCGGCATAAGAACTCACGCGTGAGTTTGAACTTACCGCGGTGAGTTTGGTCTTATACCGTCCAGCCTTAAATATTAATCACTAAAAAATCCCGCTGATATAAACGGGTAGTTAAATCAATCCTTTCAACAATTAAACAAAAGAAAAGAAATGAAACGCCAAAAATAATAAGAGCACGGGGTATGGTTTCGTGTTTTCGTGCTTGAGCCGTAGAAAAAGCACCACTTTTCCCCATAACACCAAAAACACCCTCCCTAGTTAACACCACAATTTTTGGTGTTATGATGACCCCACATTTAATAAAAAGTAAAAAAAATACACGAAAACGCCAAAACACGAAAACGCGAGACACGGTACAGTGTCTCGCGCCGTCGTGTGGCGTTTTCCCGGACCATTTGGGCTGGGGATAACGGCTTGAGACACGAAAACGCCACTCGCGATATGGTTCATCTCGCGTTTTCGGCCGGCTTGAGCCGTGGCTCACTATACCCTAAGCTCTAAGGCTCTAAGATTTAGACATAAATTTATTGTCATTTCAGTATCGAATTAAAAAAACCATGGTTTTAACTTTGAATAAAATTGTTAGGCCACATTTATTGGTCACACAAGAGGCATCCGTGAGCATGTCATAAGCACCAAAACAAACTGTGGCCCACTAATTCAGTCTTCCCTCACGCGTGAGTGAGGCATAAAATGGCTCACGAAGGTGAGCCTGATGCTTTTCGGGCATTGTGCAAATTAATACGCTCAATAATCTTGGAAGAGAAATCAAGAAAGTGAATGAAAAGGTATATGTTGCTCAGGTGGGACGTGAACTTTATAAAGAAACCCACAACACCAAAGACTGTCCACTTAAAGAAGAAGGTAAAACCCTCAAAGAAGCTTATTATACTTAATTTGGTATACCTTTCCAATAAGGACGGAAATATTAGGCATCAGCCCATGATTATACCATAGAAATAATGCAAATCCTTCATATCAATAATGGAGACAATCAATGGAAGAATCACTGAGCAAGTTTATGAATGAATCAGCAAAAAGACATGAGGAAAACTCTAATTTGATCAAGGAAATTCGAGCTTCCACTGACGCTGCTATCAAAAACCAAGGAGCATCGATCAAAACTTTAGTGATTCAAATCGAGTAAATGAGCAAGGTACTATAAGAAAGAGGATTTCGAAGTTTGCCTAGCTCTATTAAGACAAACCCGAGGGATCATGTCAAGTCAATATCGACTACTGTTAAAGCTAATATGACAGCGATACGCCGTATCGGCTCATCCCAATACGCCATATTGGCCTAACCGAACAGTTTGATGATGTTTTAGGCAAGGCAAGTGACTATTCCCTTTCTAAGTCGTTTAAATGATTATTATTATGATGAGAAGAAGGGACGTATGGACGTAATGCTTGGACGCTTACTCTTATGGAGCTTAACGTATCGAAAATTCCCTACCTCGAAAGGAGAAAGACCTTGGAAGTTACGCATTACCTGTTATATTTAATACTGTTTGCTTGGAAAATGAAAAGTCCGGCCCGGAAAGGTTTTGAGGTCGGGAAGTTAGTCAAATGACTTGCGCAAGAAACGTTGTCAAAACAGTAAATTCGGGTCTGATTTGGGTCTGATTTAGGGGAGTAAAACCCCCACTTAAAGTTCAAATTTAGGTTAGCCAAAAATCATGAGTCATATTTTAGGTGTCTATTAACTCCAATTCAAAGGGCTAGCGATAAAACATTTTCTAAGTATTTTTAAGGACGTCAAACGTTTTGGTGTGCGTTCAAATCCGAATATGAGTATTTTGTAAAGATGAATTTTTATAAAATAGTTCCACATAGTATTATTTTTTCTAAAAAAATCACAGTAGCTCACATAAGTATATATGTTCTATATAGTTAAATCACCATTTAGGGCTTTTAAACATGTTAAATGGATAACTTACTTATGATTATGATTTTTAACACTTTTACATATGATATGTTATTGTTAATATCATGATAAAATGGACATAGAAGTATTGTACCATGTTGATTTAGTGTAGAAATAGTTATATACAAAATTAGGTTTTTTTTAAAGTACTTAAGGAAAGTTATGTTTTCATGTGATGTTAATAACTTGTAAATCTTGTTAACTTGGACATTTGGACAATATGTGGACTAATGGACATATTTATATGTAAGACATATAATATACTTGGTATAAAATACTTGTGGTAATTTACAAAAGTAAAAAGTACATAAAACAAGCTTTATATAAAAGTATACATATTAAACATAAAGGAGCTATTTGGATTTCGAAATAATAACAGTGGGTTTGACATTTTATAAAGATAATACGTCTCATGACGATTCCAAAAAGGTAAGAAACTCGAAAAATGGATTAATAACGAAAAAGATACGCTAATTACGAGTTATACGTTAATTAAACGGATTTATAAAATGACTTTTATAAAAATTATACAAAACAGAAAGTTTGGTATTTTTAACAGATTATACATATTTTTAGGATTCCAAAACAATAAAAAACGTAATTTTTCGATTAAAACGAAGAAGTTATGAATTACGCGAGTTTATATACTTAAAATGTATAAAAATATTTTTATAAAAAGTTACTGTTCATGACAGAAACATTAATTTTTGTAAACCTCATAAATATATAGAACTTTCAATTACGAGAACGTGCTCGAAAGAATCGCTAAAAACGGAGCTATAACGAATAAAATACGACGTTTACGGGTTTTACGATAACTAAAACTATAAAAATAACTTTATAACTGATGTGAACAGTAAAAATTACTGTTCATCAGGGGACTAAAAATATGAAAATGTCAATTATTGATAACTCGACTTAATACGAAAACGTGGACGTAAGAAACGCGAGAAACGGGTTTAAAACGGGAAAGTTATGCTAGTTTTACTAAAACGATAAAGTTAGGTCATTTTTGCTAAAGGTGTATTTATAAATGTTTTTACTTTATAAATATGATTTCACGAAAACGATTAGACGGTGATGAAGCTATATAGAATTATATGTGGTTATCAAAGTACTATATTACTAGGGAGTTTCATAATGAGGCCTCTTCGGGGTGGCGTATCGACGAGTTGTTGGATTTACGATTTAAAGTGTCCTAGCTCCTCATACGTCACTACATGACCTCTTAAATTATGATAGCCCGAACGATAGTATGATGTAACTAACATAGACTTGTATATGATGTTAGTTAATCAAAGCGATTAGTGCTTATACGACCTATGTTCATTTAGGTTGCATTCGATCATTTACGTGACGCGTTATCTGTGATATTTGGATTATCAGTAACTCAAGGTGAGTTCATAGCCCCACATTTTTACGATTTCAATGATTTATAACTTTGGGGTGGAAACATGCTTTGTTTTATAAATTGGACGCAAGTGTATATTTTATATTGATTACGTGTTTGCCTAAGTAGCGATAACCCAAGTTGAGCCCATTATCATGAACTGTCAATTGCATAGATGTAGTTGTGAATTACATTATGTGAGCGCGAATGTTATGAATAGATCTATTTGGGATTGACCTCCCCGTTCGGGTGATTAGCTATCACCGGGAACGAACGTTATAGCATGTCGGATTTGGGATGTTTAGGGTTGAACATCTGATCGGGCAGAATAGCAATATTTATTATTGCGAATATAATTGTCGAGCTTCAGTGTCATGAGCTTAGGAAAACGTAATTAGGTAAATGTATCGGGTTTTGTTATGTATGCTTGTGTTGCATTATCACGAGGAAAGTCTTGCGGTCTTGGATATTATGATTTATCAAACCTATGAATTCACCAACATTATTGTTGACATTTTAAAGCAATATTTTTCAGGAGATCCAGTTAAGCATAACAAAAAAAAAAAAAAAAGGTGCTTAAGGATAAATTGGTGTGATTTTGTTGTGAGTTGTCCATTGCTTAAGTTCTATGGTGTATTATATTTTGGGAAACTCATGTGATGTGAAACAGTATCTTTGTATAATAATAAGAACAAGTTAAAGCTTCGGGCTATTTGTATCAAATATTTGTTAAATCCAATGTATCAGTTTTAAAACGACTTTTTGGTCGTTCTATATATATCTTGTGTTATTGATCTATGAAGTAACACGCCTCGGACCCTTATTCTGCTGCGACCCAATTTGGGGGTGTTACACAACAGCTTGTGCATCTGGACTATCTTTTATTTAGTTTTAAATTTCTTCTTGAAGTGTAGGAATCGGAGTACTTGCAGGCGGATGGAAAGTAACAATATGTGTCTGAATGTATCTTTGTAGAAATTATTCGATTTGACGAGGATCAGTAGTAGCAAGTTATGTGGTGACCAAGGAACAGAAATCATCTTTAACACTAGTTGTTTCCTTGTGCATCTCCTCTCTGACGATGCATGGAAGATTAGCCTTGACAATACTATCGGTTGTGTCTTTAACCAGTGGAAAGATTTCCTTCTCAAAGGTGTTCCCGATTGATGTACATAAAATGTAAACTTCAATACGATGAATAAAACTCTTCTTCAGTGTTTTGCTCATCTTGTTTCTGCGTATGATGACCTTTGCTACTACTCCCCTGAGATGTTTAGCACTATGTGATGAGGAGTAAGATGGAACATCGGACTTAGGAATTGTATGTTTTGTAAATTTAGTAGCTAAGGGTTTCTTCAAAGATAAGCTAATCGTAAGGGATCTAGGGGGTGTGGTGTAGGGTGTCTACTTCTGCGCTTCATGTAGAATACTAGTAATCTATGATAAACAATCAAGAACTAGAGAGAGAGAGTGAGTGGAAGGAAGGTTTTGTTTCTAGAGAGAGAAAGTAAGAAAACATGAAATGCATATATGAAAAGTGAAATCCAAAAACCAACCAACCACCTCTCCAAGGCATGGATGGGTGTATATATAGTCCTATGATGGCCGGCCATGGGCCTTAACGGGCTTTCCATAGGCCTTGAGCCAGACTAGCTTACTAGACTAATCATATAACAAACTACAGGCTAAGACTATTACAACTTGGAAGTGACCGATACTTTTCTTGTTTCTAACAATCTCCCCTTAAGGGAGGTCACTCCATTTTACAAAATTTAAACCTAGCATACTATGCTATATCTCTTAGTCTTCAGCTCGTAAACTTGACTTTCTCTTGTGAATATGTTGTAGTAATCTTTGACTTTAGGCTCGAGCTTGTTCCTTTATCTTTACTTGTAAGTGGAGATGTGATCTTGAGCACTATGAGATCATCAACCAAGCATAATCTCATTTCGCCATCTTGTGACTTTGTCATCTTGTGATCTTGTGACTTCTGGACCGACATGCTCATACCATTCTTGATTTGTTGACTTGGAAAGCTTTAATGTTGCATCTTTCTTGAAATTCTTTAACTTTAACACTTCGTCACTTCGAGAAAGACGTTCGGTATCAGAGTAACGGAAGTCTTGAAACATGTACTTGAGCTTTCATGATGTCTTTATGTTTTGTCGGTCGGGTATGAGCATGTGGTTATGAATCTTGTGAGCCAGCTGGAATCAGGTACCTTCACCACCATCTTTAAGTATCCTGCATTAAAACAGTTAGCAATAAAGAGGGGGGACGAATATGGCTTTGTCATTCGCCCGTGTTTGGTTGGAGTAACCTTCGAATCCGTGAGGATCGACCTGTGATCAGGTAGATTCAATTTAAGAAGAATCTCCTTGACAGGATTTCCAGCTGAAGTATAGAATCTTTCTAACACATTTGCATTAGATTCATCAAACTCAGCATGTTCTCATTATCGGAACGTCTCAAAGCAGACAGCACGATAAGAGTGAACCAGTGAGTTACTATCTCACCGATTGAAATAGAAAAATCGATTTGAAAATCAATCAACGTGTCACTTGCTAAAGTGGTTTTGTGACACATCGAGAGTGTTAATCATTTCAAAAATTCATCATCAATCGTCAATTCATATCCTGGAACAAGTTTGATTCTTATAGAATCGCACCATCGTTTCTTTCCAGTTGTCACAAGTTTGATTCGTATAGAATCGCACAAGTTACCTACCATGAGCTTGTTTGATGTTGGCTCAAGCAGGATTTCCATCTTCATTGTGAATACTTAAGTATCACTCAGATGTTCTGGCAAAATCACAAGGATAATGCGTAGGACTCTTTATATTTTCTTGTTATTCACATTGTGTGAGATAGCAAGCATAATTTTGACACGTGTCCTAATGAGATTTATGGATGATCTCTTTTGGCTCTAGACTCAATAGTGCACTTTTGATTTAGTGATCAGAGGCTGGAGCAGACTGCCACCTTTTCAATACCAACTAACTCGGAGTGAGAAAGTTGATAGAAATGTGTGTAATCTCCGTGAGAAATGAAACAAGAGTCTGTTGAGAGACCTTGAGTGGCTGGGGAGGGTTGAGCTTAGCGTTACTGGGTCCATGACTGTCTTCAATGTCGGACAACAACTTTGTGTTTCCGACAGATTATGTATTGACCCAGTTTCTGCCTAAGTGTATGGAGGGCTTCTTTCTTTTCACCCTTTATCTTTACATTTCTTTTTCATTCTTCAACCCCTTCAATGCTTACCGAGACTTCATAACTAACACCTTGTTGGGTTTGTTCCAGTGTTAGCTCCATCTCAGTCGGCATTATTCCTGATATATGCACAAGTTGACGATGATGAATTTGTAAACGTTTTTAGTACACCGGTATAAGAACGAGGGGAGACATCGTCTCGTCATGTTGATTCGTCAAACATGCATACATTCTATCAACACCATCCTTCTGGACAACGTTGGACAAAAGATCACCCGTTAGAACAAGTCATTGGAAATCCTTCTCAATCAATTAGAACAAGACGTCAGCTAGAAACAGATGGTGAAATGTGTATGTTCACACTCACCGTGAGTCGAACCGAACCAAAGAACATCAAAGAAGCCATGGCTAAAGCAATGCAGGAAGAACTTCACCAATTTGATCGATTAGATGTATGGGAATTAGTCGACAGACCACTCTGCAAAAATGTCATTAACATGAAGTGGCTCTGGAAAACAAACGTGATGAAGAGAATATTGTTATACGCAACAAAGCTCATCTTGTAGCTAAGGGATACACTCAAAAGGAAGGAATTGATTTCAAAGAGTCATTTGCACCAGTTGCTCGGTTGGAAGCTGTCCGGTTATTCGTTGCATATTCTGCATACAAATCATTTTCAGTATACTAGATGGATGTCAAGACAGCATTTCTTTACAGACCTCTAAAGGAAGAAGTGTACGTAAACTAGCCAGATGGATTCGCAGACCCATATTATCTCGATCAAGTTTACCGTCTCAAGAAGGCATTATATGAACTCAAACAAGCACCAAGAGCGTGGTATGATGAACTCTTTAACTTCCTGGTATCCAAATGATTCTTAATAAGGTCTATAGATCAACTCAGTTTCATAACTAAACATGGGGAAGACATACTGCTTGTGCAAATTTACGTTGATGACATTATTTTTTGTTCTACAAACCTAAGACTTTCAAAACGATTTGAAAAACTAATGCACATCAAGTTTAAAATGTCTATGATGAGGGAGCTGAAATTCTTTTTAGGAATTCAGATCTACCAATCCCCTCGCGGTATCTTTATAAACCAAGCTAAGTATGCTCAAAAGATACTTAAAAAGCATGGTATGACCTCATGTGATAGCATTGGTACTCTAATAGCTACAAAACACCTAGATGCTTACTTGAGTGGTACTCTAGTCGACCAAATGAAATATCATAGTATGGTCGGAGCACTCATGTATCTAACAGGAAGTAGACCAGATATGGTACATGCAACATGTTATTATGCTCGCTATCAAGCAAAACCGACTGAGAAACATCTCACAGCGGTTAAGCGATCTTTCGGTACCTAAAAGATACCATTAACATGGGTCTACCTGGTATCCGAAGGACACCGTTTTGAACTAACTACCTACTTTTTTCAAGATTCGGATCACGCTGGCTGTCCCTCGATTTACCGTAAGAGCACATTTGGTGGCATATAATTTCTTGGTGGTGATAGGTTAGTCAGCTGGTCGTCTAAAAAGCAGGACTGCACTTCAATGTCTTTAACAGAAGCCGAGTATGTGCCTTTATTTGCGTGCTACGCACAAGTTCAATGGTTGAGAACTCAGCTCACAGATTATGGCTTCCACTTTGATAAAATACCTATGTATTGTGACTCAAAGGCAGCCATAGCCATCTTGGTATATGCTTAATTACACATACCATTTTCCATTAAAAACGGACTTAAATGACTAAAAACGTACCAAAAATACATTGTATTTGTATGTTTTGCATTTGTATTGTGCAGGAAACGGATATTCAAGAAAAGGACAAAAACAAAGCTAAAAATGACAAAACCGAGCACGGGAATGAAAAGAGCGTGAGCAAAAGTCAAAAGTCAAAGTCAACCCGACAAAGTCAACGGTCAAACCCAAAGACAAAACCAAAGAAATTCTTAATGGGCCACCCTTACCCATCTAATGGGCCGGGGCAGCCCATTAAGAGTTATATTGAAGCAACAATATGAGAATTTTAGTGCAACAAGTGCAGAGTCTTTTAACTCTATTTTCAATAGGCTTCAGAAGATAGTCAGTAGGCTTGCTATCTTGGGTGTGATCATTGCCCAAGAAGATTTAAACTTAAAATTTTTAAGCAGCTTACCACCTGAGTGGAATACTCACGTAGTTGTTTGGATGAATAAGCCTGAGATTGAGACTATAAGTATAGATGATTTGTACAACAAATTCAAAATTGTAGAACAAAAGATAAAGAAAACTGTTGGTACATCCAGTGGTGGTCAAAACTTAGCCTTCATGACTGCACCTAGCTCTAGCAGTACTAATGATGCCAACACTACTTCTTCACAAGTTAGTACTGCTAGCCCTAGTGTTAATACTGCCAGTACATAAGTTTGCACTGCAAGTGTCAGTGATAATAATGTGTATGCTTTCGTGGTTGAAAATCTGAATGGTTCTAATGTCCTACATCAGGACTTAGAGCAAATTCATGAAGATGATTTGGAAGCAATGGATCTGAAGTGGCAACTATCTTTGCTAAGTGTGAGAGCAAAGAAGAACTATCAGAAGACAGGCAAGAAGATTTTCATTAATGGTAATGATATTGCTGGATATGATAAATCTAAGGTGGAGTGTTACAACTGTCATAAGTTGGGACACTTTGCCAGGGAGTGCAGAGCATCAAGAAGCAAGGAAGATCAGTTTAGAAATCAAGACAACACCAGGAAGCAAAGAAACAAAGAAGACACTTCCAAGGCAATGTTGGCTATTGATGGTGTAGGTTTTGATTGGAGTGACATGGCAGAAGAACAAGTTTAGACAAACATGGCTCTAATGGCGTTTTCAGACTCAAAGGTACACAATGATAAAACTTGCTCTAAATCTTGTCTGAAAAACTATAAATCTCTTAAGAAACAATATGATGATTTGGTTGCTAGAAAACATGAAACTGAATTTAAGGCAATCACTTATAAAAGAGGACTAGATACTGTTGAGGCACAACTTGTCACATATAGGAAGAATGAGGTTCTTTTTAGTGAAGAAGTTGATGTCCTTAAAAGAGAAGTAGGAATCAAACAATATGAAATTAAGACGCTTAAAAAAGAGTTTGGAAAACTTAAGCAAGAAAAGGATGCCATTGATTTTAAAATTGAGAAATTTGGTAAGGCCTCAAAAGACTTAAATCCGTTGTTAGGAAGTTAGATAACTGACAAGAGTAAAAAGGGTTTTGGATATAGTGCAGTTCCTCCACCTCATCCTCTCTTTTATAATAGACCTAACAAACTAGATCTGTCTTATTCTGGTCTTGATGAATTCAAAGAGCCTAAATTCAAAGGCTATGGTCATGAGAATAGTAAGAAAGAGTCTAATGTTGGTTGTGAAAAGGAATCAGATAATTCTAAGGAGAATTCTGATAAGTCTTTGGTAAAAGAACAAGAATCACAGGTCAAAAGTAGCTTTGTTGAAGGTTGTGGGTCTAACACTAGTAAGAGTGTTAGTGAAGTAGAACCTAAGAAAGTTAGGGAGAATAATGATGCTCCAATTATTGAGGAATGGGTGTCAGATGATGAGGAACAAGATGAGTCTAAGACTAAGCCTGAAAAGAAAACTGTTATTCCTACTGCTGCTAAAATAGAAAAACCAGTTAAAAAGTCAGTTAGGTATGCAGAGATGTATAGATCACAAAGTCCTAGAGGGAATCAGAGAAATTGGAATGGTCAGAAGTCCAATCAACTAGGTAGTGAATTTGTGATGTATAACAAGGCTTGTTTTATTTGTGGGAGCTTTAATCATGTGCAGAGAAATTGTACTTACCATCAAAAGAAAAAGGTGGTAAGTGGGAACAATTACAACAGGGTGGATAATTACTATTATGCCAAGACCTCACACCATAGAACCCACAAAAATGTGACTCCAAGAGCAGTTTTGCTGAGAACTGGCCTAAAACCTCTTAGTACTGCTAAGTCAGTTTATACTGCTCACCCAAAACCAACAGTGCATTGTGCTAGACCAAAAACTCATTTTTTTTGGTATATGCTTCATTACACATACCATTTTCCATTAAAAACGGACTTAAATGACTAAAAACGTACCAAAAATACATTGTATTTGTATGTTTTGCATTTGTATTGTGAAGGAAATGGATATTCAAGAAAAGGACGAAAACAAAGCTAAAAACGACAAAACCGAGCACGGGAATGAAAAGAGCGTGAGAAAAAGTCAAAAGTCAAAGTCAACCCGACAAAGTCAACGGTCAAACCCGAAGCCAAAACCGAAGAAATTCTTAATGGGCCACCCTTACCCATCTAATAGGCTGGGGCAGCCCATTAAGAGTTATATTGAAGACCAAATGGGCTCAAAAAGCCCAAAACCTTTTATACCCAAACCGCCCAAGATAAGCCCAAATACAAGTCTAGGAGGCAAAACTGCCAACCCCCTAAACTTGTATCACCACAAGGACCCCCTTTGCAATAATACATAACACCTTCAATGGCTGTTTGTGCCATCTCCCCAAACTTATCATCACATGGGATGAATTTTGCAATAACACAAATAAAAGTGAAGGCTACTTTTGCCAAACCCCTAAACTTCACCCCTGCTTTATACAAAACAGGGTATAACACCCTTTCCCGCCCTTATTCTAGTCACGGGTCCATCCTTCTCCTTTTACCCTGCAACTCCATTAACACCAAAGATAAAACCTCACCCTCACCTCCACTAAAGCCCTAGTCACATGGTGCATTGCCATGTTGGCAATCTAACACATATTCACAAGATCAAGGGCTCGTATGGATTCAAAGAAGCACATATGATGATCAAAGGCCAAGATTGAAGACTTTGAGCCTCTCACACAAGAAGCACAGCTTCAGTTTGTCTCACAGAAAAAACACACATTGAAGACCTAAGCTTGAAAGTTTTTAGTATAAATAGGACCAATTGTAAGCCAAAAGAGGCATCTCATATTTTATCACTCAATTAATCTTTTAATCATCTAATTTTCAAGTTTTTTCAGTTTTATGTCTTTAATTTCAGAATTGTAATGTTTTTTTTTCTAATTAATCAAAGTTTGAGGTATTTTAAGTTATAAGCTTGTTCTTAAGTTTCATGTTCTAAAACAGCCTTGTTTAAGCTCATTTAAGCTCATTGTTAACTTGAATAACTTGTTTTTAGAAAACCTTAAAAAAATGTGTTAAGAATTCCAAGAAATCACAAAAATAAGTTCTCCCCTCAATTACCTCAGCTGAATATGGAAGATAATCTTATAATGGAAGAGCTTATAGACCTACTAGCTTGTCTTTTGACAAGCTAGAGCTTGTAGAATGCCTTGTTTGCCCTGTTTTGAGCAAGGGTGTTGTTAGACTCTTATTTCCAAATTTTGGCTTATTTACTGTAGCATTGCTTATTTGTGCTTAATTGTGATTATTTCTATCTTTTCTTGCTTATTAGGGCTTATTATGTTTAATTAGTGTTAGTTTATGCTTTTGAATCGATTGCTCTTACTTGTTCTTTAAATCTGTCAATTTTAGCTAAATCTGTCAATTGCTTATTAAGCTTATTTGAGTGCTTAATATCTGTTGGAAATTGATCATTAATGCTTAAGAAGTTCATATGATCATTTGTTTTTAAAAGCCTTAGCTTAAATCTGTTTAAACAATCTTAAAAGGGTTTTCAAATTCTTAAAGGGGTGTTTGGGTTAAGACCCAAAGTGGGTCATTTTGGGGTCAAAACCCTTTGGGTTACCTTTGCCAGATTGTGCAACCCTTTTATGCTAGTATAAGTTAATTCTCACAAGTTTTCAAGGATTCTAATTTGATTTAAAGGATTTTATAAACACCCCTTTGAATCTGTGGTAACAGATTTGATTCAAAGGGTTTGGTTGGTTAAGCTTGTTTGTTTTGGCTTTTGAGCCTCATTTTGTGTTCAAATTAGTGTCAAAGTAGAGTAGATATAAAGTCTTTGTGGTTTACTAAGCTAGTCAAAATTCTGTCAACACTTAGAGTAAATTTTTCATTGTTTTTAAAGTAGCCTCTTTGATTCTCAAATTTAAGTAAGTAAAAAAATGTTTTTAGCTAATGAATCTCTGAGCACAAGCTCATTAGGGGCTTGTCTTGGTCTGTTATAGCTTGGTTTACCATTTTGAGCTTCTTTGGTGGCTTATCTCAAGGGCTGCAATTAGCCTTTTGAGTCTGCCATAATCCCCAAAAGGCTCCCCTGGTGCAAAAACCATTTTTATCAGCTTTTTTTACTGCTTATTTGCTTTTCATTTTCTTGGTATTTAGCATTTTTAGAAAGCTTATAGGCTAAGCTTTAAGCCCTTGCAAGCCCCATCCCTTTGGACCCCTTCTTGGTGCTTAAATATTAAGCCAAAGGTGGCTCTCAAGGCTGTTTGGCCTGCAGTTTGAGCCTCTTGGCTTATTGGCTTATTTGGGTTTTTCTGTCTGTTTTACTTGCTTAATTTAGCTCATATATGCTTATTAGGTTAGGGTAGCTACTAGTCTTTGCTTATTTCTCTTTTCATTTGTGCTTAATTGCCTTTTTTCTAGCTTAGTAGTCCTAAGTGTTCATCTAACAGTACTAACTTTTAAGTTAGTACTGCTGAGATTTAAAGCTTATTTCTGGCTTATATGGTTGTTTCCATTTGCTTAATATTGATCCAATAGTGCTTATTAGTTATAGTATATAAGTTTTCATAAGCTCATTTGAATTTTTTCTTAGCTTATCTTGTATTAAAAGCTTAGACAGTTTGTTAAACTTAAAATCCAAAAGGTTGGACTAGCTTTTTTCTAGCAGCTTTTTCATGGCTTATTTTTACTTCAAAATGCCTTTTGATTATTGATTTATATAGATTTTTGGATAAGCTTTTAAGATTTGTAAGCCAAAAAGCCTCAATTTTCCATCTTTTGGCTTATTTTTAAGCCCAAAGGTGCCTACCTTTGGCTGTGGCCTGCAACTTTTAGCCAAAGTGCTTATTTGGCTTTTTAAGCCTTATTAGCTCAAATCCCTGGCTTATTATTGCTTACATTTGCTTATCAGTTATAGTTAATTATTTATCTTTGCTTATTTGGTCTTTGCCAATGCTTATTTGTGTTTAAAATCAAATTTTTTTTGAGTTAAGTCAAGACTTGGTATAAAAACCAAGTCTGCCAACTTATTTGGCCTTTTTCTGGCTTATTTAGTGAGATTTGTAAAAAGTTGTAGTTATAAAAAATGCTCATTTTTGTCTTTTCTACAAGTTTGTGAAAAAAGTTTTCAAAAAAATAAAATAAAAGGGGAAAGTGGAAGTCAGGGGTGAGCCAGGGCTCGAACCCCCGACCTCAACACTCTCACCCTTTATACACACACACTCACCGCTGCGCCCTTGGGACTTTTTCGTTATAGTCCCAAGTGGTTTAATATTTAACCACGTTTTAGCCGTTTGCCTTATAAGCCCTTTTGGCTTATTTCCGCCTTATTGGAATAAGCTGTTTCGTTCAACTTATTTTTCTAGGATTCCTTATAACTTTAGCTATTTTCTGTATTTTTTTCAGAATTTTATAAAATAGTTTAGTATTTTTTATAATTTATTTAGATTAAAAACTTAAAAAATTCATAAAAAATAAAATAATAATCAAAAAAATAAAATTCTTTTTTTAAAATTTTATTTTATCAATTAGAACCTAGGAAAAATAGAATCTCAGTTGTAGGGTTAAATTTGCAACTTTTCGTTTTTTTAAAGAACGGGATTGAATCCCGTTCTTGTTTTCTTTGCGTTTTTAGCCTTAGACGCCTCCGTTTTTAATCTAGTTTTTTTAATCTTTCTTTTTAGTCATTTAGAGCATATTAAAAGTAAAAAATAAATTTTAGGATTAAAATTTGAAAATTTAGGTTTTTAGCTCGCGTTTTTAAAGTTCCGTTCTCGTTTTTAGGTTTAAATAACTTTTCTGTTATCATTTTTAGGTTTACCTTGATCGTTTTTGCATTTTTAATTGTAGTGATAGAAAAACCAATCATAACCTCGTTCCATTCAAACATCGATTATCAATTCGTCATTCGACTTTCAATTGCACACCTCGTTGGGACTTAACGACCCGGGAAATCAAACTTCCGGTTACATATATATTTTATTTTGTGAATTCTTAACCAATCCTTAGCTAAGGGTATTTGGTTGATTGTTTGCCTATATTATATATATATACTATTGAATGAATCAATTTTTGGCGCCGCTGCCGGGGAGGCTGTGAAACGATTATCGTAACGTTTGACAATTTGTGTTTGAATTTGTGAATATTTCTTCTATTGTTAAAAAAAATTGTCCATAAAAAGAAATAATAAATAAATTCACCAAGTTGGTAAAAGAACACCAACATATAATACTTTCCATTGAAGTATTATCCATCAATAAGTTCCCAAACAAAAGATTCAAAAACTTGCCATTTGTGTCACTTACGACGTATAAGGCTGTTGTTCCGAGGAACTACGACCCTAAAGGAGAAAGGTTCTTAAAAGTACCGTGCTTTCCTTCTCCGTCGCTCACCTGTGCGTTTGTCTTTTTAAAAGCTACCGTGAAGTAAGTCGATTATTTAGTTGAAGTTGTCCTATCTCGTTGTCCGTTAAAATAAATTGTGAATAGATTATTGAAAAAACCAAAAAAAATTAGTATAAATTTTCTTCATTTAGTGCATGCGCACTCGTTCTCAATCCCGTAGACGTCGACAACAACAAGTCACACGATGATGTAGTGTGATGAACGGGATAACTAATTGAATCTGTTGATTCTACGAATACCCAGAAACAATTCTTCTAATTATCGTTGATTCGAAAGGAATACCGATAGTTAGGCAAAATTCTTGACAAAACTGCCAAAAATAAACTTTTCATATATTTTGGAACTGAATAGCCAGATGCATAGTACAATACTTAAATAGGAAAATGAAACTGAAACGGGCCCTAAAAGACAAATGGGCCGAAAGTTAAGCCAAAAACAAAAGTTCCAAATTCTCAAAAAACACAAAAATGTAAATAACTCCTAAAATATGATGATTCAAGGCCCGAAACTTCCGTTGGGTTACCACGGCGATCTCCTCGTTCCAAGCTTCGAAACGGCTGGTCTTGGGCCTGAAACGGATCATCTGAGCCCAAGTTATGACCTTTTGAATATAGGGCCTTTCTTCACACGATCTTGGGCTTCCAGAAATAAAATGGCCCGTTCTTCAATACTTGGGCCTGCATCATTCTCCCCTGGATAGACAAAATTCGCCCTCGAATTCACAACAGGATCATCATCAGATGAATCACCGTGATAAGGCAACAAGTGCTTCACATTAAAGACATCAGAACAACGAATATGGCTTGGTAACTTCAAACGGTAAGCATTGGAGTTAATTTTCTCGACAATTTCTAGCGGGCCAATCTTCTTAGCTGATAATTTATTATACTCACCAACTGGGAAACGGTCCTTAGTTAAAATAGCCCATACAAAGTCACCCACTTCAAAATCTACTTGTCGCCGCTTTTGATCTGCATCCGCTTTTAAGACGATCAAGGTTCGAGGTCGAGTCATTATAAAGAAAGAGAATTTGATGCAAGGGATACAAATTTGGATGCTACGAGTACAAGGGACGAGTGAGGCAAACTCGAGGACGAGTTTTTTTTAAGTGGGGGAGAATGATGCGGTTTAGGAAAATGAAAAGTCACAATAAATTTCTTATTAATCAATCATAAATTGTGATTAGGAAAGTATTTAATTTCTAATCAGTTATAAATTTAGGGAAAACGAAAAGTCTCTAGTTTTCCTATAAATATTAGGTCTTTTCTTTGTATTGATATCTTTGAGTTTGATAATAAAAAGCTTTTGCTTTATTCTTGGCGGATTTTGCTAAGATTCTCTCAATAATCGGTATTCGTTTGAATCAACGATTGTTGGAGTTTGCCTGATTATCGGTATTCGTTTGAATCAACGATAGTTGGAAGATTGTTTCTGGTATTCGTTGGAATCAACAGATTCAATTTGTGAATGTTATTTTATATTCACTACATCAGTTTGCTTCCAAGACCTCTCTGATAAAGTGATAACGCAAATTGATGTGCTTAGTTCTCTCATGAAAAATATGATTCCGGGATAAGTGAATCGTACCCTGATTATCACAATTAACTGCCACAGTGTTTAGCTCTACGCCCAACTTGTCCAAGAGTCCCCTTAGCTAAATAGCTTCCTTTACAGCCTCCGTAAGAGCCATATACTCCGCCTTTGTAGTTAAAAGAGCCACCACATGTTGTAATGTTGCTTTCCAGCTCAGCTCACAACACATCCCTGTACTAAAAATGCGTAACCAGTGATAAACCTACCTTTATCCGGATCCTTATCGTAGTCTGAATCAACAAAACCTATTATGTCCACATGGTTGACACGATCTGTTCCATACACCAAACCCATTTTTGCGGTGCCCAAAAAATATCTCAAAATCCACTTCACTGCTTCCTAATGATTTTTACATGGATTCCCCAAATATCTGCTAACTACACT
>BQNB010041244.1:4690-34917 GCA_026074375.1 Tanacetum coccineum
CAGAGCCTAGTTGGATTCGTGATTGATTTGTGTGGTTAAATAAGCTAAATTTCGTGGCTTATTTTGTTTAGAAAAGCCCACGGCTCAAAAAGATTATTCGGGCTTACTTTGTTGGTTAATCTTGTGGTTATTCATGCTATAAATGCTAAGGAAGAAGTATTGTTGCTATTACAAGTGATTCTCAAGCCTCAAGATCGAAAACAAAGCTTATAAGGTTCGAATTATTTTGGTGTTCTTCGTGGAGAGCTGCTTTGTATCTTTTGATCCAGGAAGAAACACATGATAATGGAAGGTTAATCTTCATACACCATCATTGTGTTACATGTTTTAGCTTTGTTTCGTGGTTAAAAGGCTCAAATGGATTGATGTTGCTTAAATCGAGCTAGTGTTCACCGTGGAGAGTTGGTTATTATATTGTTTTCTAGCCGGCGATTTGACAAGGTTATGGACAAGATCCACGTTTTAAGGAAAAGGTAAGCGACGGTTTGACTAAGTCAAAGCCGGCGAGTTGGTAAAAGGTACGGCGAGTTGCTAAAACACACAGCGAGTTGCTAAGATTATAGGCAGCGAGTTGCTCACGGTGAGTTGAATAAACAAATAAGGCAGCGAGTTACTTTACACGGCGAGTTATCAAACAGACGGCGAGTTACATTAAATCGCGACGAGTTGAGCAAGGCAGCGAGTTACTTGATATAAATGGCGAGTTGTTCAATTTTAGGCGGCAGTTTGGTCACTTATTCTGCCAGCGGTTTGGCAAAAGTTTGGTGGCGGTTTGTGTTATCTTAGGCGGCGGTTTGCTTAATATCCCATACGCAGCGGTTTGATTAAAAAAATTATTTCGGTCGAGAATGCAGCTTAACTCTAAGTTTGTGAACAACATGTTACCTGAATGGAGTAGATTCATTACTGAAGTCAAACTAAACAGAGGTTTGAAAGAGTCTAACTTTGATCAGTTGTATGCCTACTTGAAGCAACATGAGGTACATGCAAATGAGAACAGAATGATGATGGAAAGGTTCATTCAACCTACTGATGACCCCTTGGTACTAGTGTCTAATGCATCAAATCAGAAGTATCCAACACAATCATCTGAGTCTCCACAATCCTCAAATCAACCATCAATTTTTGTTGATAACTGTCAAATGGACACAGGAAAGCACTTCAAAACGATAACTTGAATTGAACAGCCTATCCAACACACATGCCCTCCTCAATCAATCAATCAAAGCACATCTTCTCAAAAGAACAATCAACTCCGAACTTCCTCTAACTACCCCCCCTAGCAAGAAACAATGCTACAGTTCAAGACGGCAGAGTTGTTGTTCAGGATGTTCGAGGTAGATACAATGCGAATAATCAAGGAAGACCATTTCAGAGGAACAATGCAAGAGGAAATGTTATAGCTGGGAATGCTGGAGGTCAGAACATAGATGGCAATGTGAATCCTGGTCAAGCTAAAGCACTTAAGTTTTACAACAGCAAAGGAATGAGCACATAGCACGAGAATGTCCAGAAAAAACAACCAAAGCGACCTCAAGATCAGACCTAATTTCAAAGTACAAGATGCTGCTTATAAATTCTTATTGAGAATGGTGTTGTCACAGATGAGAGCATTTGTTGTTTCTTGCGAGAACAGGTCAACAAATTTGATGACAGTGATGATTGGCACTAATGTAAACCATGTCTTGAAGCTGACCAATGCGATGCATTCGACTCTGATGTTGATAGGATGCTCCCACCACACAGACATGTTCATGGGCAACTCTTTTCATCTGAAGATCCAATCTACGATGAAGCCGGGGCCATCATTATGACTTCGACTGACTCCATTTGAGGTACAAGATCATGATACCTTTGTAGATCAAATGTAAGAAGTATCATGAAGTACATAAGATGCAAAGCGAATTACAACACAACTAAGTTGTTGACTCTGATGCTTGACCTATAACGAGGATAGTAATATTAATCCCGTATGATACAGTATGATGGAAGACGCCGCTACGAACAACGTTTGTCCAAAGTAATGTAACCTTTTGGTACGAAATGATCATTTAGTCAATTCACGATAATGCAAGAACAGGGTGTCCAAAGTATGTCAGCAAATAAGCAGGTTAAAGTAGTTAATGACACATTTTACTTCCTGAACTTGCGAAGGATATAAAGAACTGGTCGGTGTGTATAAACAAACGGGCTAAGTTGAATTTAACGATAGAGAACGAAAGATTGATGACCAAATTGAGAATACTTATCTATGACCAAAATCAAATAAACTTCTTAAAATCAGAACTTCATTCTACACCAATTGCAACTTCGTTCAAAAAACCATAACCATCATAAGATAATGAAGTGAAGAAGCGATCATTGTTTGAAAAAGGATTTTAAAAAAAAAAAGAAGACAAATTCCTTGAAGAGATTTTAGACATTAAAAGTCTTATAAAAAAGGTTGAAGATAGAATATACAAACAAGAAAAAAAAAATCAAGTCTGTCAAACGTTTTACCATGATATGTAAACACAAAATCAATTTATGATGAAAATAACAAGGTAGTCGATAGGCATACAAAAAATCCTTATGTATCACTTCGTAAGAAGCAAGTTCAACTAGACCCTCTATAATGGACAATGTATTAGTTCATGTCCATCATGCAACGCCCTGTGTACATGACTCAGAGATACTCGTAGAGATATATGAGATAACTAGAAAAGAATGCTTGAGAAAATGGGGGGGGGGGGGGGGGGGGGAAAACCTCTATTTGTGAGAAAATAAAGTTAGTATTGCCCTCCCATATTACTCGAATGAGAACCTTCTTTTGCGAACCTTTGCTACCACAAAGAAATCTGACCCCAGAATAGATATTTTTTGGTCCATTATATAATAATGACAGGATAAAGGCTGAGACCTTAGTTCTAAAACCACTTTCAGCATTGACAGTGTATCCACCCAATACTCCATGTCAAGCATGTCCCAAGAGTTCTTCCAACTTAAAGTTCATTTGAAGATTAATCTTATGTACTCACACAACTTTTTACAGTAATTTGACAAAACTTAACAAAAAGCTGAGAGGCACTCCACCCTAACAGGTGTTATAGAAGGGGAAGTAGGTTTGAGCAAACAAAAAGATGTTAACCTCACTGAAGTTAATCCATTTTTTCAAAACACTTAAAGAACACTCTGGCAGGAGTAACAAACGCGCATGCCTCTTTAAAGAAGTTAAAGTAATGGAAGAAATTTTTGATCAAATGAATGATGAAGTGGACCAGAATACTTGGACAAGCAATGTGCTGAAATTGAAAGGAAAAACCTTCTCATTGCAAATGAGAATCTGATTGCTAATTGTTTGTCGAAGTCAACTGTTGTAATGATGTGGAAAAATCACGTTGTCTAGCATATTGGAACAGAGGATGTCTAAAAGTTCAAAATGAGAAAAAACAATGTATTCAATAACCTTGAAAGGGAAGTACCTAAATTTTGCATTGAAGTATCAACACCACAAGAAAGATTTTGACAATAACAAATCACAAACTTCTCAGGATGTTTCCTGAATTTAACTATTTTCAAGATTAACAATCTAGAAATCAAATTCAAGGAAAAGACAACGTGACATTAAGACTTATGAAAGTTCACGTCTCTAATGTGAATTGACAGAAGCTGTTGAGCCTTAATAATGCTAAAAGATGTCACTGCTCTGTATTGAACAAAATGAATGCGTTAGAGTAGAAACTTAAAAAGAAAAAAAAAAAGAGGTGAAGCAGCATTAACATGGAACTTGTTTTGAAGTTATCAGATCACGCTCTATCCACTAATGAAAAGACATCGTACCTTGTTAACACAGATTGAGGATCTAAAGTCTCATTAAAGGCAATATGAAGTTACCAGCTAGAAGTTCTGTCAAGACCAAAAGATTTCTTGTCTCCTAGGTATGTATGCCATAGATGAGAACCAATCCTCCTCCGCCTTAAAGAAAAAAGGAATGCTCATTTAACCTATATCAACCATCTTTAAGGAGAGTGTAGAAAACAGTTAAGGAGATGTAGAGGAAAGCCTAGAGTATTAAACCACTGGATAATGTAACTTAACTAATGCTTTACAATACACTAAGCTTCTCATGGAAATGGTAGAATATGTTATTAGGCACTTGCCCAAAAGAATTCCAACCGGAAAGATATAGCAAGGGCTCCTTCTAACCCTTTAACTAGGAAAAATCAAGTTACTTAGTACTGAAACATGCATACATCTACTAGATAACACAACAGACAACATGGAGTGCACCAGAAAACTCAAACCGTCTAATTGTCCAGGTTGTATTCCTACATATAGGAGTAAGCATTTCCACTCGTGCAACGGCTCAAAGCTAGAAGCAAAACAAAGCACAATAGGAACCTGCAGCAAAGAGTGTGAATAACAAGAAAGTAAAAGAGAACAATCCTAGAAAGCAAATAAGTCTGAGTTTGGACAAAAGTGATCGAGTTGAATCTAGCATTAGCTCTACGAAGCATGTTTTGTAAATTAATTCAAATTCCTGAATCTGTGTGCGAAGAACGTGTTACAAATGTTTGAATTCTGCAAATCATGAAATCTGTTTTTTACGATTTTGAGCTCTGTGAATCTACCGGCCCACTGTTAAACATTGTTTAGAATAAAGGGAAGCAATTTGAAACCAAAAGGCCAAACTGACTGATAACAGTTTGAACACGACCAATCAGATTTGCAACCAGAAGGCAAACGTTTGATAACAATTTGAAGAAACCATGCAGGACTTGGAAACAACGGGCAAACTATATCTATGTTGGTGTATCAATGGAGACCCATACAGGAAAGAAATTCCACCTCAGGAAAACTTCATTGTGGTTATCAATGAGAAACCCACAGGAAGAAATTTGCCTTAGGAAATTGTGCCCTTTATCTATGCTTCCTGTGACATATGTACACTATGTCAGCTAACCAATAGGACCCCAACATAAATTGGGGATCCGAAATTCCAAACCCTCCAAATTCGATTGTTTTTCAATGCAGGTGGAAACAATCATTCCTTTTGGTATCCTAGACTCAGTCTGTTTCAAAACTCGATTAGAGAATGAATGGCTCCTGTAACGCATCATTTAGGACCCCAAGCCTCTCATGATGACCCCCTGGACAACCCAATTTAGGGCTCGCCCCAGTCACATTCCCTAGCAACTACAAACATTTCCACCTGTACATAAAAGATCTGGAGATTTTATTCCAACCGATGTTCGATGAATACTTTGAGCAATCTACAAATAGTGAACCAGTACCTACGGCTACTGTTGTTAACGCGCCAATTGTTTCTACTAAAACATCTTTTTCAACAAACGATTGCTCAAAGAGCACCTTCCTCCAAGTCCATTCACTGTTCATCATTTACAAGTGCATCCTCCAGTCTTTCCTCAAGGTGTTGCAGCTGGACCAACTATCAAAGACACCTCAATTACTCAAGCTGACCTTCATCCCTTAGTTAACCCTGTTGAAGGAGAACCTAGTTTTGCACAGTCAACATCAGGGGATGTTAGTTTAGCTGAACCCAACCAAGTGAATCAACCACCGGATCATCTCAGAAAATGGACCAAGGATCACCTCTGATAATATCGTTGGTAATGACGCCTTCCACGAGTGCCGTATCACACCATGAAAACAATTGTAGTGTACCGATGCTTTATGGTGATGTTACCATACCGTACTGTCAAAAGTCGAACCAAAGAACTTCAAAATGGCCGTGAATGAAGATAGCTAGTTTGAAACTATGTAAGACGAAGTTTACGAATTTGATTGACTTAAAGTATGGGAACTAGTACCACGCCCGCCTTCAAGAAGGAGAGGATGAGTAAATGAAGTGTCCTCTTTTGCCTACTTCCTTTGTAAAAAAGTACATAAAAATAGACTTCGTAAATATTTAAGTCATATGTGAATTACAAAATGGATTGCAATTACTTCCAAATTGCAACCCGTTTCTCATTTGAAGGAAAGATTGATGTCTGAAAGACAACTGTTTCCAAACAACGGGTAATTAATTTTACACGGAGCAATATGGATTACTTTTATATCCATGAAATTTGGGATTAATGTACGATTCAGTGCAATTATTCTTAATTCCGAAGTAGAAGTCATTCCTGTTTGAAAACCAAATAATTTATCTAATTGATTTCTCCAAAATTATTTGTGTAACCACGGTGGTAAAGTGTTGTTTGCAATCAAAATCAGACAAATTGACACTCAATCAAAGACTACAGCCCTCTTTCAATAGAAAACGGTCATCGATTGAGGGGGAGGAGTGTTGTTCAATTTAATGCTAGTGGCCGAATGGAGAAAGTGTAACCGGGTCTTAGAGAGACAAAAGAAAGCTAAGAACAAATCTTCAGAGCTCTCACTGCAAGTCAGCTTATGTTCCCATCTAGCGTAACAGAGACAACTATACAACATCAACACTTCCCACCACCACCACTACACCATCCACTAATAAAAACCTACAGGTCATCGAGATATTCCAGGAGAAATTAACGATCAGAAGCAACACGTATGCATCATAGTGGAAGACTCAAAGAATTGGCTACCAACCAAATCAAGAGAAGTGAATAATTAAATCAATAATCATCGTAAGCAACATACATCTTGTACGCATTCTAAGTATAATGGAATTCTTCTAGATGTTATTGTGTCAGTGTATGAATCTTTCATTGATTTTCATTAAACTTTAAAAAACCAGGTTTTTGAGTTTAACGAAAAAATCTTTCAAAATATATCATATTCGACACTAACACAAACCCTCATCAATTGCGGGGGAGCATTAAATATGTTCCATACTCAGCTTGTAACTAAAATATGATCATAACATCCTAATGTTCTCAAGGTTGTATTCTCCACCCCCATGTGCTAAACATTTTCGAATACTGATGCACAAATGTTAAGGGGACTTTTCTAAAAATGCAAAAACAATCTGGTACAAACACTTTTGATAGATTTATAACATAAGTACCCTGATTGAGTTTTATTCAATAGTGCTTATTTTTGTTTTTTTTGTTTTTTTTTTTTCTGTATAAGGCAAGGTAAACTGTACCAAAAGACATGGACCAAGTTTTTACTTTTATCAAAGTTATAAGGTGGTAAGGTATGTAACTACGTTTTCATACAACGATCCTGCAAAACCGGAATGGATCTACCCCAGGGACAATCCACTAGTTAGTACAGAAGTCCTTAGGTATGATTAAAAGGAGTAAATGTGAGAACAAGGGAATAGTGCTGACTGAGATGGAGCTAGTACTGGAATATACCCAACAAGGTGCTAGTCATGAAGTCACTGGTAAGCACATGAAGTGGTTGAGGAAGAAAAAGAATTGAACAAATAAAGGGTGTAAAGAAAGAAGCCCTCCATACACTTAAGGCAGAAACCGGGTCAATACATATGCTGTCAGAATCACAAGTTGATTGCTGACATTGAAGACGACATCATGGACCCAGTGATGCAATGCACAACCCTTCCCAGCCATTCGAGTTTCTCTTGAAAGAAACTTGTCTCATTTGTCACGGAGACTAAACATGCAATCTACTGTCTCACTCACTCCGAGTAAGTCGGTATTGAAAAGGTGGCAGTCAGCTCCAGCCTCCGATCACTAATATCAAAGCGCACTTTCGAGTCTAGAGCCAAGAGATCATCAATTAATCTCGTTAGGACACATTTCCATTTATCTTGTCTTTCACACACTGTGGAAACAAGGTTATCTTAAGAGTCCTACGCATTATCCTTGTGATATTGCCAGAACATCTGAGTGATACGAAGGTATTCACTATGAAGATGGAAATCCTGCTAGAGCCTACATTAAATAAGCTCTCGGTAGGTGACTTGTGCGATTCTACAAGAATCAAACGTGTGTCAACTGGAAAGAAACGATGGTGCGATTCTACGTGAATCAAACTTGTTCCAGCATAAGAATTGACGGTTATTGAACATTTGACAACCAATCAAAACTATCGAAGTGTTACAAAATATTTTCATAATTAACACTTAGACTGATTTTTCAAATCAATTTTCTCTTTATTGCTAACTGTTTCATTACAGGATCATTTAAAGATGGAGATGGAGATGGAGATACCCAGTTCCAGTAATGTCAAGTTAATAACCGAATGCTCAGACACGACCTACACTTGTTATGAAGTTATGAAAGATCTCATAAAGGTGTCAAAGCTTCCGCAAACTCTGATATCATATTCTTATTCACAAGTGCACAAGATGGCAATAAATTACTAGATGATGAGAGATTAAGTTTGGCTGATGATCTCAAGAAAGCTCATGATCAAAATCAAAACAAGTCAAAGTGAACAAGCTCAATTGTTATCTAAAGATCACTACAACAAAGTACTAGATGTAACATGAAGAATCAAAAGACTGCAAGCTGTAAGATCTTAAGTCTAGTGTTTTCAAGGGTGACCTCCCTTAGGGGGAGATTGTTAGATATTAGAAAAAGACTCGGTCACCCCGTGTATTTTACTATTTATTATAGCTCGTAGTTTAATAGTTAATAGTACGTTTTTCGGTATTAAGTCGGGTACTAATACCCGGTATATTGTAAGAACTATATATAGCCTCTTCCAACTTTGGAAGAGACAAGCTAGTCATTTTTACTTTTCTTATCAAACATATTTTCTCTCTCTAGAAAATCCCTCTCATGTGTTTCTCTCTCTAGAAACTAGCCCAATCATAAGAATCATCACCGTGTTATGAATTAAACGATCCTACATTTTAGCATCCAACTGAGCTTGAATATCCCTTGCCATTTGTTCATCAAAAGCAACTTGATCTTTTCTTTTTAGAGGTCTCTCAGGCTCTTGCATGATACCTTTTCCTTTGTCTTTGATTGAGGGTTGTGTGACAGAAATTGTTGGTTTAGATATAGATACCTGCTTTTCCTGTTCATGGAAAACAATTCCCTTTGCCTTAGGTTTGGCTGCCTTGATTTCCATTAAAGTCTGAGCCAAAGTTTCTTCAACAGTTGTAGGAATTATAGGAGCAGCACTATCTTCAACACCAGCAGTAGTAACTGCTTCACCAGTCTTTGTACTTTTCTCTTCTTTCTCAACAGTTGTAACATCCACAAACACCTCATCATCATCCAGAACTCCAGTATCAAACATTAAGTCATCATCCTGCCTTTCTTGAGTTTCATTAACTAGAGTTACCTCAACATCTGCATCAATAGTGGATACATCAGGAATTTAACCCCTCCAAGTAAGTGTTTCACCATAGCATCAAAAATGTACTTAGACAGATTAAATTTCTGATTTGTTGCCAAGCATATAATCAGAGAAGCCATTGTACTACTGAATTCATTCCATGCAGTGGATTTGGCACTAAGGCATTGTGTAATAGGGTGAATGAAATACTTCCACTGTGGAGAAAAGAAATCTTTATAAAGAGTAAGCTTTTGAGAAGGCTTTTCATACCCCATACGTGTCAGTTCTTCAAATATAGTAGCAGTTAGCAAACAATCAGTACCTCCTGCATCTTCCAAGTGAAGATCACTTCGAATGCTTGACTCCGTGATGATGACCCTCTTTTTATCAACTAGGGCTTGTAACTGACGCACTCCGTTAACCGTATGTACCTTTGCAGTTGCCCAAAATTGTTCAATACAAGATGTGTAGATGATTGGATTGACTGTTAAAGCATAATGAACAGAACTTGCTTTCAGGATATCAATAATCTCTGCAAACCCATCACTTTCTACAGGTTTTTCCAAGAACGCGACCACATTGTGCATTTCAGCAAACTTAGGGCTCGACATAATGATGATTTTGATGATCAAAGATGAAAATTGAGTTAGGGTTTATGATTAGAGAGTGTTTGAATGATTGAAATCGAATAAAGAAGTAAATGAAACCCTGAATTGAAATATTTATAAAATCACCCTCAGCAGCAGGAACTTGAAGTGGCAGCATTAACTTCAATACACCAGTAATTACCCAAATTTCATTCCAAAAAGCAATTTTCATCATCAAATTTGATTCTCACAAGCTCTCTTTATGTTTTTATGCTCACATTATCTCTCAATTCTTTTTGCTCACATAATCACTCATTTCTGTTTTTATGCACACATCTCTCTATCTATTTTTAAGCTCACTTAATCTCTCATTTCTTTTGGCTCACCAAAATACTCTTTCTGTTTTTATATGACAGTTGTGTACAAAGTTCCATCAATTCCAATAGTTGCATATTGTCCTCCCCACTTCCAAGTGTGTAACCTCTTGAGAGAGGTAGATCATTAGACCGTTTAGATGTAGTCTCAAACCTAGTTTGAGCACCCACATCCCCCAATATGGTATCTTAGCACCTGGGACCACTACCTGAATCAATTCCCTAAGGAGTTGATCCATTAAGTGTTGCCATGGATTGGGTCTTATTTGATGTTACCACCACTGTCCAACTATTGCTTTCTTAAGCAAGAAAGCAGTATGGCAGCCCTTTCCAAATCTAATCACCCAACTCCTTCAATGGACAAGCCTCATCCACCAACCTTTTTTTAGGGGGGGCCACTAGACCCTGAAGGTTAATCTTGGGTTCTTGACGACCTCTTTTTGAACAAGCCCTAGATGCTTTTGATTCTTCTTTAAAACGACTTTTGATATAACATAATCCTCCATCCATTATTTTGACTATAACAAAGTTTTCTCAACTCATGATCTCTTTGACAAGGAAACGAATATCTTGTGATGCCACATTGTTGATTCCAAATATTGCAATTCGTTTTTAAAAGCTGATCCTTTTTCAATTTTTTAGGCAAAAACTCTTTGTTTCCACACGCTTCCCTTTCAGATTTTCAAGTTGAGTCCTTAAATGATTAATTTCTTTCAAAAATCGATCTTTTTCGGCTTTAGAATCATCAACCTTACGAGCCAATTGTCGTTCAAGAACAACTTTTGTTTTTTCAAGTTTTTCAAAATACGCCTCAAATTTGGCTGTTCTGTTTGACAATTCAAGATTGACATCATCAAAATCTTTTGACTTTTGAGCAATGATTTTTTCGAGATGAATAACCTTTGATTCAAAATCACAATTTTCATTATCAAAAGCATTCAATTTTCCCAATGTTGCCCTTTTTTCTTCATCAGCGAAAACATTCTCAAGATTATCGATTTTTATCAACAAATCAGAATTTTCTTTTATTTGTTTTGCTAAAGACTTTTCCAGCTCATCAATCTTTATTTGAAAAACACTTGTTTCGTTTTCAAAAAGATTCTGTTTCTCCCCCGATTCCTTGTTAAGTTCAGAAATATCCAATTGCTTCTTTTTGAAAAATTCAATCTTTCCGAAAATGTTATTGAACTTAGTTTCAGCAAATTCAAACAATTGAAACTTCAGATTTTCTGCCTCGTTTTGTGTTACATTTGAAGTTTTTGTTTGAACCCGCGACTTTTTGATTGAATCAAACAAGTTTTTGTAAGTCAACTTCAAGTGTTCATTCTCCTTAGTTAATGACGCCACTCGATATTCCAACTCAATGTATTTAGTTTCAATTTCATCAAAATTGTCCTTAACTTTGACTTCATCACATTGATTAGTCTCAACCTTTGACCTTTGAACCGATTCAAACAAATCTTTATAAGTCTGTTTCAAATGAGCATTCTCGAGTTGTAATGATGCCATAAAATTCTCATTTTCTTTTTGCACTGTTTTCAAAGAATTATTTTCTCGAGACTTGTGTTGAAGTGCGATTTCAAAAGCAATACTCTTTGCCTCAAATTTTGACAAATATTTTTCTAATTCAACAATTCTTTTTGACAATTCCTATGTGACTTCAAATGCATCATTACAAACCGTATCAGTTGTTTTACTCTCATTTGAAACATCTTTTGACTCTTTTGAAATTCTTTCAATTTCATCATGTAAATCCTTATTCCTTATTTCCACACAAAATGTTATGACAAGATTCTTGATATCTTCAGCTAAGGATGCTTCCAAGAGTCGATCTTTTAAAAGCTCATTTTGTTTGAAAGACCAATCTGCTCGTGAGTCGCTATACTACTTCAGCTAAGGATGCTTCAAGAGTGAATCCTTTTAACGCTCATCTTTGTTTATCTAGTTCATTTAAGCTCACTTACCATACTACTCCCCAAAAAACACGATCCCAACTAGTCAATAACTCTCCACAACTGAAATATGTTACACGTGTAACTACTCTGTTTCCCTCCCGCCCTACTTCAAAATTGCTGTCATCAATGAATTAATATAATCTACTGAATTCCAATGTCTAAGAATGCTCAACTGAGCGAGGTAGTCATACTTTGCGCTTGAGTGCATGAGAAAAATACTCCATATATGATGTAGAGTGTCCAATATTTCCTCTCCCGTGATCAAAACTTATTCGTTGCTGTGCGATAAGAGTATGTTCAAGTGGAGCTATTATATAAGACATAAATGGGCTCTCTCATCTGACGGTATTAGTACTGCCGCTTTAGCTCAGGTAAGTTAGCAAACGAGCTAGACAGTTTATACAAAACTGCACCCACTAATTCTCAGTGCTGAGATTACTGTTCATCAAAGTTCGATATCTATAATCACCATACCTCTTGCTCTCGCATGAAACTAAGTGCTGATCTGAGGAATCGTGGCACGTGTCAGATTTTTGTCTGAAGATGTTAGACTGATGTGAAGAGTGATCTTAAGAACACACGCGATGCGGGAGAGTACTTACGAAGAATTGATATTGATGCTAAGATATGTATTCTGTGTGTGTCAAGCAGTATAATGCTCTCCTATCAAAGTCGTTCTCGTGCCGAGATTAATTATAACTCCAAAATCATAGTAAGCGTGTCTATGTGTACGAGACTGCTACGGTAGTCGAGCTGTTGCCCAAGAACCAACTACGCAGACTATAGTGAAAGAGTTGTATGTGATGTTAGATGAGTCAAGCGCACAACTAGGCCTACCGTCGATCTGCTAAATCGGCAGTCTCCGATCAGCTTTATTCACTAAGATGTTCGATTTTCGCTCAAGACGCACTATAGACTCGAAGCCTTGCACCCGCGGACACGCACGCCCTAAGATCTCTCACCAGAAGACAGCATAGCCAAGTGTTTGGTCAGTACAAGCAATATAAATCATAAGTTAAGCTCGGAAAATCGTCTTAATGTCATTGTATATAAATGGCAACGTCAAACTTAAGGAAGACTTCGCGGCTCTGCATACGCCAGGAAGAGTATAGCAACATAAGCTTGTGATCGCCGGTACGCAACTCTCTCGCGAAGTCAGACTTTGGACTGTGAACTTCCGTAGGTCCTCTTTAAGTCCTCTATGATAATGACGCGCTTATCGCTCGCTTCGCTAAACATCAATGATCGAGCCGAATAGACACTCATAACAATCCAGATAACTTTTCCGCCTAATCGTAGTGTTGTTAGATTTGTTTTGCCCAATGTTACAAACTGCAGTTTTGTCCCCCCCGGTCTCTCCTTCCCCCCCTACAGCCATACTCGCTTGACCTTTGTGCTCTCCCCTCCCCCGCCCCCCGGTATCTGAAATCTCCACACAATATCTTTATGATATTTTTCCTCTTTGTCACACACTGTGCGTTGTTGTCTTGTTTTGATATCGTTTTGTGTATTTTGATATTTCCTTTTTTGTCTTTGGTGATCTTAGACACTAAACTCTAATTTATTTCGTTGTTTTTAGATCGCGAGAATGAAATGAATCTCACGATCACGTATCTAATTGAGACTGAGCTTGTTTATTATAACGTTTTGCCCGTTCATCAGCCTCAAGAAATTCGTTGAGATAATTATTATCCTTGTTAATACCTTCTAAAATCCGAACCCTTTCCTTATACATCTCAATCTGACTAGTCAAAGTCATGTTTTGTTGTTGGACTTTTTGAGCAAATAATCGTTGTTTTTTCAGCTTCCTGAGCAAAGCGTATTATTTCCTCGTTTGATCCCATTTTCTTTATTTATCACAACGAACCCAAGAAATTTTGAACACGAACCCAAAAATTCAATCCAAATTCGTAATCACACTCAATTATGTTTCTGCAATTTAATAACCGTGATAAGAAAAATTATACAACAAATTCAAGTAAACTCACAACTTTATGTATTAAAATCACACACAACTCTGTATGCATGAAAAGCACACGATCCCCCCAATCCTCAATTTATACATAAATGTCGCAGCCCATTTACACAACTTGAAAAAAAAATTCAGCCTAATATTTCTTTTTATGATTTTGGTAGATACAATAGTGACAAGCCCAAATTTTACCTCAACCCTTAATCAGCTATATATTGAACAACACACTCACACTTTACCCTAACCCTAAAAAAAATCACACGCCTCTCTTTATATCACTCAGTCACACAAACCAATCTATCTTTGACCAGAATAATAAACATGGCAGTTCTTATCTAAGACACACGATACAAACACAAAGATTACCCACACTCACATACCAATCTTATCAATCCTTTGTTGAATCAAAATTTGTTGTAGTCATAGGTAAGTATTTGATCTTCGTTTGTTGACTTTCTTTTTCTTGTCAAACAAAACAAAGAATAAGAAATAACACTCTTGTTATTTGGCTTTCTTTTTAATGTTTTCGTAGATTGAATGAAGCTTAAGCCTTCAAAAGTTGAATCTATGATGAGATGGTTTGATTGTGAGAAGACCTCTTTAGATCTTTAAAACTCGAAAAAGGCACAAAAAGACCAAAACTGAAATTGAGCTTTAATGGCAGCAAACATTGATTGAGCATCAACATACTGGTTGAAGGTAAGTTGATGCTCATTGGGCAGTGCCATGAGCAAAAGACTTCGAGCCTTTACATCATTCTTTTTGCAAATCTTTTCTTCAGCAGTAGAGGGCACAGTCATCTTCAATGCTGTTGATGGACCAGATTCTGGTGCTGTAACAGGAATAGGTACCCACGAATTTCCATTTTCTATTACCTCCCATAATGCATAATCTTGGATCTGAAAGTACTGCTTGATTCTGATTTCCCACATCTCATACTCTCCTAGTTTGAGCATGGGAAGCTTTGCCAACGCATTGTTCTGAGAATTTTCTAACTCTATTTTCTCTAGATCAAAGTTTCTCAAAGCACAGGCTCTGATACCGCTTGTTGATCCCACGCCTTAATCAATTCTTTATGTAGTAAAGAGTTTGTTACCTTGGAAGAATCCAAAATAACAAAGATTGAGACTTTGTATGTATACCAAAGTGTATGCGGAATCTACACTTTGATACTCTAGAGATGTTTATCAATGGAACAGTAATAACCAAAACAAACAATGAACACTAAACACACTGCTTCAATATTATTAGAATAATACGAGTACTCTTGAAGTACTGGGGTTACAAACCTTGAAGCTATTATAATTTTTCTCTATAAGTATTTCTATCACTTGAAAAGTATATCTATTCTAAAACTTAGGATCTCCTTTTATAGAACACAAGGAGTCCAATAAGGTAATGAAAACAATACATTATGTCAACACAAGAATAAGTTGTAGTTAGGAAGTTAATTATTAAGAAAAATCATAAAAAATAAAAAATCTTTGAAAAGGGGAAATCGGGTGTTTTATAACTTGTGATCTCTTAGCTCTCTCAACAAAAATCTTTGCTACTTTTCAAATGAGGATGTAGTTCTTAGGGCTCTACATCCAAAATGGAGAGCAAAGGTCACGGCGATTGAAGATTCGAAAGACTTAACGTCACTCTCTTGATGAACTTATCGGGAACCTCAAAGTTCACGAGAATGAACATCCAATAAGAAATTCAAAATATCAAAGCAAAATTTGAAAGGAAATCTATTCGCTTTAAGGCCTAAGAAAGAATCTATGATGAAGATTGTTTCGACGATCCAGTAGCGAAGACGAAGAGTACGCCATGGCGGTAAGAGACTTCAAGAAGTTCTTTAAAAGAAGAGGTAGATTCGCGAGACAACCTCGGAACAACAAAAAGACATTCTAAAGAAGCCGTGATGACAAGAACAGTAAAAGTGATAGAAAATGCTTTAGATGCGCGACCCCGAATACATATTATTAGAGAATGTCTCAAAACCACCGAAAGATATCTAACCAAAGAGCTTTTGGATGGGAACGCTCTAATTGGACGATAGCGGTGAAGAAGATGATGAGAAAGTCAAAGATGAAATGTGTCCTGTAGCTCATGCATCAAGTGAGTATGTTCCGAATCATCTTACTTTAGTGATGAAAACTCATCAATTGATGATTTAACTTTAGACAACGAATATGATAAGTTTATACAAAAATGTTCTAAAGATAATCACTAAGAACACGAAGTGTTAAAACCACTAGAAATACTTCTAGAACAACGTGAAGCTTAGAGAATTAAAAGATAAATTATCCACACTCGAGAAAAACAAGGGAGTTGATCTCGATTGTGCAAAGTGTCATATGCTTAAAATTAAGAATGAAAAACTAAAAGAAGAATCCACTAGATTAAATAAATTTGAAAAGAGTACACATTACTTAAATGATAATTAAGAATCAAAAAACCCTCCGGTGATAAACATGTATAACGTTTAATTCATTTGAAGCATCATCTAGTGGAACTAAAGAAATAAAATTTGTAAAAGCTCAGAAAAAGGTGTCCTCTGATGGAGGTCCCATAAATATAGGCGGCCCCCAAAGTGCCCAGGTGGCCCCTAAAATAATTATGGGACCGCCACCAGCAACGCTTGGATCTGAGAAAAGTGTGTCTTTTCAAAAATCTGTTTTGTCCTACCAAAAACATCTTGTAAACAAACCAAAGTCCCGATGCGAGTGACAATGAAAGTTAAAGCAATTCAATAAAGCCATTTTACAAAACCCGGAGTTGGATTTTCGAAACCAAATTTTAGATCAAAAACTCCACCTCCTAGAAGAGTCAATAATAATTATCCTCGTGCCAAAACATCGCAACCAAAAAGGAACATTGGTCGACAAAATCGACCTCATGGCTTTCCCGTAACTTGGAATAACTTTCCACGTCAAAGTTACATGCCATGGGAAATGTGTTCTCCATTTCCTCATCCAACTAATTGCATCAAATGCAAGGGATGTTTAACACTAACAACTTTAGACCCATGAGATATTGGGGACCAAATGTTTGAGTCATTGTACTATATAAATAGATATGCCTTGGAGTTGACTTGGAACCCGACAAATGGATCAAGGATAGCGGATGCTATAAACATATGACGGGTAACCGAAAGCTCTTCTCTACGTACAAGGCATACAATGGAGGTAACGTCATTTTTGGTAGTAATCTTCGTGGTAACATCATTGGCAAAGGTACGATTTCTAATGACTCTCAAAATAGATAATGTAGAACATGTTGATAACTTAGGATTTAACTTGCTAAGTATAGGACAAATATGTGATAATAAGTGTAGAGTAACTTTCTCTGAACATGATAGTGAAATCATTAAGGACGGTAAAGTCATAGGTAAGAGTATTAGTAAAGAAAGGTTTATATGTGATGAAATTAGGAAATAAACCAAAGGATCAAATATTTCTAGCAATGATTTGAATGAAAATTCCACATCGTGGCATGAGATTAGGTCACGTAAAATTCAACCCATCAATCGTTGGCATTCTAATGAATAAGTTAGAAACCTACCCAAGCTTACGTTGATCCAACATTTTTTGTGATGCTTTTGCCAAATGGGAACACAAGCTCAAGCTAGTCCACAAAGCTAGAATAAATTCTCAACGACTTGATGCTTAAACTTCTCCATATGGATCACTTCGGTCCATCCGCCGTAACGAGTTACGGAGGAAAACCTTACACCCCTAGTATATAGATGACTACTCTAGGTATACTTGGACTAGATTCCTTAAGAATAAACCCGAAGCTTTCGATCAATTCGAAATATTTAGTAGGAAAATCCAAAATCAATTAGGTTGTTCTATAGTGTCAATAAGAACCGACCACGGTAGAGAATTTGATAATGAGGTGCAATTCAGAGAGTTTTGTAATGCCAAAGGTATTACACATAACTTCTTGTCTCCACGCACTCCTCAATCAAATGGCATGGTCGAAAGGAAAAATAGGACACTTCAAGAAATGAGTAGGACTATGTTGAACGAGCAATCGTTACCACAAAAGTTTTGGTGTAACGCCGTAGATACTTCAACATATATTCTCAACCGAATTCTCATTAGAGCCATTCTAGGAAAAACACCTTATGAACTCTTGAGAGGTAGGAAACCTACTCTTGACTATTTTAGAGTGTTTGGAAGCAAGTGCTTCATTTTGAACACCAAATACTACCTTTCCAAGTTTGACCTAAAGTCATACGAAGGTGTCTTTTTAGTTTACTCCCAAAATAGTAAAGCCTACATCATCCTTAATAAACACACTAAGAAAATCGAAGAATCACTCAACGTAACATTCGATGAAACTCCTCCACCTTCTAAGACATCAGCCTTGGTGGATGATGACTTAGATGAAGAATAAGCATTAGGAAAATCGAAAAGAAAAACCTAGAAAATGTTGTTGAGGATGAAACTTTAGAAATTGATAAAATAGTTAATATTAAGGAATCTATGAACCATCCTTTAGAAAATGTTGTAGGAAACCTTAACTAAAGAACCCTTAGGTCACAAGCCCAAAATCAAAGTAACTTCTTTTGTTTTATACCAACTATAGAACCTAAGAATGTGAATAAAACATTAGGAGATGAAAGTTAGATAGTCGCCATGCAAGAAGAATTAAATCAATTTGTTGTTAACGACGTTTGGAAGTTAGTTCCACAACCTAGGAATATGACAATCATAGGAACTAAGTGGGTATTTAGAAATAGTTAGACGAGAATGGTGTTGTTTCTCAAAATAAGGCTAGGTTAGTTGCTCAAGGCTATAATCAACAAGAGGGCATCGATTATGATAAAAATTATGCTCCAGTTGCTAGACTTGAGTCTATTAGGATATTATTAGCTTATGCTTGTGTCTTAGATTTTAAACTATTCCAAATGGATGTAAAAAGTGTGTTCCTGAACGGTTTTATTATGAGGATATAATACTTGGGCACTACCCTTCGAGATTCATTGATATTGAAAAACCGATCATGTTATATAAATTAAAGAAAGCTTTAAATATGGTCATAAACAAGCACCCAAAGCTATGGTACGATAGATTAAAAGCTTGTCCTATTAAACATGAAAAAATAAAATAAGAATGGAGATAACACTCTTTTAACTAGAATAAAAGTTCAAATCTCACATTGTTTCAAATATAATGCTATAATCATGTACGACAATAAAGGCGCGATTGACCTTAGCAAAAACCTGGTGCAACATTCTCGAACCAAACACATCAAAATTCGCCACCACTTTCTTCGTGATAATGTACAGAAAGTACATATCTCAATCGAAAAAGTGCCGTCCGCCGAAAACATCGTCAACATCCTTACTAAACCCCTTAAACGTGAATCGTTTAACTATCTACGTCTTGGTTTAGGAATGATAGACCACATTCCATAAGTCGTATTAGTCCGCTTCTCATTCTTCTATCTAAATTCTAGTCCGTGATCCATTCCGTGTCGTGACAATTTAATTATTTCATCCGAAACGAGTTAGATAAATTTCATTCACGAAATGCAAATTAATTAGTCACTCTTCCTCGCAAATCCGTGTCAAAATTTTAAAAGTCCAAAAACCCCTCGCTGAGGGCGGCCCCCATATCTCTAGTGGCCCTAAAGTATATTTGGGCGGCCCTCTTATCGATATGGGACCGTCAACAGCAGACATCAAAATCCACACTTAGTCAAAAATTTTCAAAACATAAAAAGAAACACCCCTCTCCCTACTGCAGCGACGAACACGACCAAAAACAACCCAAAACTTAAAATCGACCATTAAAACACTAATTGAAGATCAAAACAACACCTACAATCATTCCTAACACCATATAGATCATCAATTGTAAGTCATCTCATCTATTTTCTTTTAATTTGAGTCTAGGTTTCACGATGGACACTAAAAATTAAAATTAGGGATTTTCTATTTTTCTTTCAATTTTGTATAATTAGGACTACTAGGTTACAATGTATAACTAATATGCTTCCCGTAGACATAGGATTTGCATACACTAATGAGTTTGTCAAAAAATTAATTTCGAACCAAAACCCTAATTTTATTTTCAAATCACTCACGTTAGGAACATAATAAAATTGTTGTTGTGCATTGTTAATACAACATAAAATGTTTTTTTAATAGGTGAAAGAGAATGTCTCGAGATAAACACAAATGCTTAGAAACTCACATTTCCTTAATTCCAAATAAATCATACTTTTCTAATCACACCATGTCTCCTTAAAAATTACCATATCTAAAAATACCTTGTCGACCTATTCATGAAGGAAGAGCAGTTGACAAAATATTTGATTCCAAAGGTATCTTAGAAAAGAACCTAAACAAAACCGGATTTCAAACCTTCCTTTATTTAAAAGGAAACTTGCATCCAAAATTCATATACGAATTCTATCAAACATTTGAACTAACTCTTGTGAGTGATCTTTGGATCATTTTGTTTGAAATAAATGGAAAACAAATTGGTGCTTCACTTCAGGATTTTGGAACACTACTCAATATCCCATTTGAAGGACATTGTTTTTATAACAATGAATGGTCTCTAAAATCCATCAATAAACACAACAATACTCCATCAAATGATCCTCTTTATACCAAATTAACCCATCCAACCTCAATAACATACACCATAACTAAGAAACGTCTTAATGGTTTCAAGTTTGCATTAGAGGATCCATGCAATCTCTTCATAGAAGAAATTTTCGCTTATCTCAAAATAACAAATTTTCTCATTCGTGAAAACATCATATGCACCGTTGATATTGACAAAAATCTATTGTCGGCCTGTGAAGCCAATATGCTCTTTGGCATTACTTCCTCTACACCCTTCAACATCTCTGATTTCATTCTAAATTGAATAAATATCTTCAAGCATCGATCCAATGGTATCCTACCATATGGACTCTTGTTGTCAAAATTTCTTGACAAATTAACTAAATTTTCTCCAAATAATCACAAATTCATCTCCTATCCAACAACAATGAACCCCTTACACAATTCTTCTACTGATGAAATTCCAGAAGATGTTCGATGTGCGCATCATGATCATCACACATAAATTAGACGTGGCAACGTAACACAAGTTACCCGATTACTTCGTTAGGTCTCTTGTCTGGTAGAACTAAATAGATATTATTATGCCTTATTCTAGTAATATGTATAACTTCCTAATATTATTGGATGTATTGCTGTCTTGATACACTATAATTGGCTATATGATGATATCCATGCTTATCTCTTAGTTAATATGCATACATGTACCTATTTGATTAAATTTAGGATGTTTGGTTTTATGAGGACGATTCATGATGAGTATTAGATGATTCATGATGAAATAGAGTTGATTGCAAAAAGGGAATATAGGAAACTCTTTCTGTACACAATTTACAGAAAAATCAAGAAGAACTGGAAAAATTTCCTGACTCCAGAGAATGGCCCCCATAAATAAGGGGCAGCCCCCTAATATATCTAGGACCGCCATATAATTATGGGACCACCATCAAAAGTCATAGAAATTTTACTGTGACTACCTGATTTTCTGTGCAGTTGACTATTCTTTCTTAGACCCAGCTAAACTTCTTGCATTTTGCTAAATAATTTTTAGATTTTTCCCTTAATTCTCATGCTTTTCTACTTTGATCATTTACTTTCAAATTAAATAAGCCATCTTTCTCATTCTTCCTACCATCTTCATCTTCTTCACATAATTCTATCATGAACTCCACCAAAGCTTCTTCCTTTAACCCTTCCAAGAGAATCAAACTAACCATAATCCCTCCTAGACAACTATTTGTCAACATCTCTAGTGATGAAGATGTCACCACCACACCTTCTCCTACAACAACTTCTTCATCTCCAACTCCTCCAAATGCACCATCAAAAACCACATCCACTAATCAAACCTCATCAAGCCAAGAGAACACATCTTCTTCTTTTCAATCAAAACTTCAAATCTTACCACCATCTTCAAATGAACCAACATCTCCTCATCCTTTGAACCTTTTACTTGACAACATTTCTGATGTTCCTCCTAGACCTCTAAATCCTCAACCAATTCAAAGTCATATTTCTTTGGATATCGCACTCTCTTTGTCACCAATCACTCCTCTTGATCACATTTATGACACTCCATCACCACCATCTCCACCACAACCTCAACCACCTATCATGGGTCACCCTCTTTACTAAAATTACCATGACTACCATGGGTCAAATTGCATTATGTTGCTTTCATAACCGAACTCTTTTCTTAACCTTAAGAGATGAGATGAACATCATGTTTGCTCATCTTGAGTATCTTCTCACTACCGCAATCACCTCACACTTTCCACCTCCACCTTGAAAAGTCTTCAAATGTTTTCATAAACGTGTCACCCCAAATCTTTTTGCTCAAAAAGTCATTCTCTATGAATCATGAATCATTTAGAACTTACGTAGTATTGTTTCTCTTTATATCATGAATTATGTAGTGTGTATTATGGATTAATTATCTTGTATTAGCTCTAGTTTTATTTTGTATGAATGTATTAGTTGCAGTTGCTATTGTATGAGTTTCTTGATGGTTGAATGAAACTCTATTTTGGGTGACTTAAATATAATGTGTTGCTTTAAATGATATTTGTCTTGCACTTGTATTTCTAACCATGTTTGTAACAAACAATTTTCATAAGATTGATCCCTTGGCTCCCCGAACAAGGGGGAGCATACATCAAAGGGGAGTCTTGATATCGTCGATTTCTCTCTTCCTACAACTACTCGACGATCATCCTTTTTAAATACGATAAAAAGGGAGAGAAATGGAACAAAACTCTTTAATAATTTTGTAACTTTTAATTTTATACAAAATGAGTTTATATTTTGTCATCATCAAAAAGGGGGAGATTGTTAATACAAATAATGTCTAAAAACGTTATTTATATTTTTCGACCTCTCAACGTTTTGATAATAACAAAATATAAAAACGTTTACGATAAAATTAAACGTTTACAAATTATTAATCATAAAATTCCATTTCTAAGATTAGTAATCACTTAAGGTATGAACAAACAAATCATTAAGCATGATTAGTGATCAAGAAAATATTTTTCTCTTATCCATTACATTTTTACAAAAGAATTTCACAAAATTAATTATACAAAATATTTTCTAATTAAAAGAAAAGTTTTATTAAAAACTTAAAATTTGAAATTTAAATTTCCCCCCCAAAACGAAAGGGGGGTTTGTTTTATTACTTAAAAAATTTTAATCAAAAAAAAGGAGTGTGTCTTAAAAACCCCCTTTATATACTAGACCGCCAGACCCCGCATACCGTGAATATTCTCCCTATAAATACTCACATTCCTTTAAAAATCAAAACCTCTTTGCAAATTTTTCCCTAACACATCTTTCTCTCTCTAAAAAAACCTCTTTCTCCCCTCACTAAATAATCTTATACTAACATCACCCTTTGATCTTGTTTTTTAAATATTTAATCTTTTCTTCTCATTCTCTTCCCTTCTTCTCCCAAGTCAAGAAAGAAACACTCTATTTCGCCAAGAAACCAATTTATTTCTGTGATCTCTCCCCCTATTCTTCTAAATAACAAATCTCTATTTTAATTATCTTTTATTTTAATTCCATCATTTTAAACCATAGTGTTAGATCTATAATCAATATTAATTTAGTGAAATTAATTGGTTTCAGCTAAATAATACTCCAATTTAGCTTAGTGGTCAAAACGCACGTAACACGTGTAAACCGTTTTTCTCCCCGGAGAGGATCTTGTTGACTATAGTAAATCTTCGATAGATACTCGAGTGAGTAGGCGAAGAATGCTTCGTACCAACCACTATAAATCTTTGGTCTTGTTTTAAAAATAAATCCTTCTCCTAAATCTCCTTATATATTTGTATCTATTTTTCCATATTTAATATTTATTTATAGGAATTCATATTGTTTTATAAACAGGAGAGCACGCGAGCGCACAATCTAAAATTTTTAAAAGCAACAGGTTTTTTTAAAACAAAACGAAACCTGTAAAATTATTATCAACCCCCCTACCCCTACCCCCCCCACCCCTTCTAGTTTCCCAACAAGATCCTATCAATGTTGCACTAAACAAAACATATTTTCGAGGTCACAATGAAAAATTTTACCAAAAATCTTCAGTATATTTTAAGAATGTGACATACAAAAATGTATAAATCTTGATTGGAAGTAAGAAATATGTTAAGTTTTTTTGTATTTTAAAATAAAAAGACTAGGGTTATTGTTAATTAGTTACAGTTATAAAAAAAACCAAATAAATTTTATAAAAATTTACACTTAAACTCCATATAATTTAAAGCACTATGCATAATAACCCCATATTAAACATGCATATTAGGCATAATATACCCAAAACATGCATTAACTTTCATGTACATCAATGCATTAAAAACTGTGGTTTCTAATATCAAAATATTCAAGTTTAATTTATATATTAATTCTCCCTATAAAAGAAAAATTTAAAATTAAATCCCTAAATTTATAATCCATTCTCCTCTTTTTTTTCAAGTTTTTTTTTTACCAAAATTTAACACACATATTTTATTTGAGAGGAAGAGACCCGCCCCATCCAATTTCCCTCCACAATAAATTTTTCAATTTTGACCAAATTGATTTATTAAACTTTTTATTACCCAAACAGATCAACGATTTTTTCCTACTATAAAATCAAACAACCTGATTATCTAATTATTTCATATAAAATTTTAAATTTAATAAATAAAAAACTCTTAAAAATAGTTAATTTCTTATATAATATAAAAAATTTCAATTCAAATATAAAAATTTAATTACCAGGTAGAAGCGGTAGAGCGCAGCATGACGGTTTGATAACCAGGCTAAAAAGTGACCGGAAGACACCGGCACTCCACCACCAACTAACTTTCCCTCTCCCTAGACCCAACCTTTACCAAACCACCCGTAGTGTGCCGCACACGACCGAAACAAAATTTGGTTTTTTATTTTTTAAAAAAAAACATTACATTAAAATTAAACATTACAAACAAAAATACGAAATAAAAATACCTGAAGAAAAGACAAAAAAAATTACGAAGATTAAAAATTACATAATATTTTAGCATCTTTTTTCGATGCCAAAATTTGTTTCCCAACTAATCCTTTAAAATAAATGATTTTACCTCGGTCGTGTAATCCTCTATAACCGTACCTAGTCTTGTCCGATCTTACGATCATTCTTCACTTGTTGTTCCCCTGGGCATTAAAAATCGGGAAAGCCTTTCCTTTTTTCTTTGCGAATTAATATTATTTAATATGATCAATGTACATCAAATGCTAATCCTTTTAAAACTCCTAACCGCAGATTCTTACATAGCCCGAGAGTATTTCTTTTTAATTCACGCCAAACGCTGTTCCCACATTTCCCCCCCCCCTTTTTATCTTTTGCTTACATCGCTTGCCTTAACATCGCTTCCACATCATTTGACCCTCCGCAAATAGACTTCAATAACACAACCCATCTGGAATCTATCCCGTCATAAGGGATAATTATCCCCCATTTAATTATTTCACGACTTAGCCACGAATGGGAACCGCAATGTGCCTTGGTTCCTACATTAAACATTTAAATCGGATTGGACGTAAAACTTTAACCTCATTGTTCCGAACCTGCAACCACCAAAGAAAGGCTTGCCAAATCCATATAAATTCTGTGGATCACCGCTTCTAACAAAAATGAAAAGCTCCAAGCGACGAATCCAACACTTACTGAATTGAAGCATATATCTTGTGGACATTAGCCCACGCCATTTTGTACATCCAATCCTGCCTATCATACCAAAAGACCCGTTTGTGTACCACGAAAAACGGTAGATTAATTTCGACGGTGCCAATTTGCGGTATCCTTCGCAAAAATCCACGCCAAATACCTCTATAACCCCGTAACATGAAATGCATCAAACAATCACGAGAAAGATATTTCACAATATTAAATATTCGTCTAAGAACTGAACCAGCAGTATGTTAGTTGGCGAACGCGGAGGTAACACTTCAACAAAAGCAGAGAATGCATTTTTTTCCAACAGCAACACACCCTTACTTTGGAAAAATAAATGGCAGTAAAGACAAATCACGAACAATGCGGGTGAACAGCATCGTTCATCCCCGCGCAAAATACGTTTACGGAAATTAAAAATAGCCGTAAAAAATGTGTTTTTTTAAGCAAAGTAACAAATCCCGGAGGCAGAGCGCGACAGGCACACAACATCAACGGATTAAAAAAAAGAAGATTAGTGCTACATACTTTTGCTAAAAAAAAACCAATTTTGACAACGACCATTATTCGTAAAAAACGATTTCGAATTGACCGCGGAAGCTCTGTTCCACCAAAGGACCCCCATTGTTCTAGAATTTGTTCTTACTAACTGCCGGGGTTATTTTCAAGTAAATGTTGATCTTTTTAAAAAACTTGCATCTCTGCTTTATGAATTACCTCCCCATCTTGCCAGCAAAACATATCTAGCCCGTCCCAATTCTCCTAACAATATTTTACCAAATTGGTGAAAAAACTTCTCGTGAATTTTGAATCATTTCTGTAACGTTATAGAGTTATATGCAGAGTATTTGCAAGGCCTACGCAATACGACGTCAAAAAACCCTAACTCTTTTCAGCGAGGAAACAAACATGGGTATCCAGGATGGGGGGGGTGGGGGGGGGGGGTTTGGGGGGTTGGTGGGGGGGGATGGTGGGGGGGGGGTGTGGGGGGGTGGGGTGGCAATACACAAATACAGTAACAAAATCCGTGGCTCAAAGTCCACAACATATCATGGCCAATTCATCGTGATTCCTATTAAGCCCTTCATTAGTTAGACTTGCCTCACAAGATTTAGATGTGCTTTTTTGGCCCGCCTTCAAAATGTGATGCCGGAATCGAAACAATACCTTAAAGTTTTTACGTCAATCCCCAAATAAAAATGGATCTTAAAGTAGGAAAAGCACCAGAGGTACCATTCGGTGCTAACAACGGTACTATATAAAATGGATATTATCTTAACTGAAACCGATAGATCCAGAATGGGTTTTGCTTATGAAGACTATTTCGCAGCCATGACAAATGATTGAACGAATAAATATACGCAAGCGCATAAGGCAACCAGAAAATTGGAAACAACCTATAGGTCGTGATAAAAATGAAAAAATGGCTATCTGAAGAACTCCTGCAAAGCTCAGGAGATTTAAAGGATTCGCATTTGATTAACACTTGCATCATATTACAAAATATAATTCGCAAGAAAAAGAAAGGCAACTCTCCCGACTTTTTATCCAAACAACATCTGAAAAATATCCCGTAAATCGCACAAGATAAGGCTAACGATAGAGCGCGTGCTGCGCGCGAGCGCGCGCGCTCGGCAAGAAAAAAACTCATCTTAATCTTAAAGCCGATCTAGTGGAACACATTTGGCATCGAACAAATGCAAACTAATTTACTGTAATTTTTAATCTTCCGTAATTTTTTTTCCGTCTTTTCTTCCATGTATTTTTATTTCCGTATTTTAGTTTGTAATGTTTAATTTTTAATGTAATGTTTTTTAAAAAAAAATTTGTTCGGTCGCCTGTGCGGTCACCACTACGGGTGTTTGGTCACTGCGTGGTCTAGGAGAGAGAAAGCTGAGTTGGTGCTGACGTGACGGTGTCCTCTGCGGTCACCACTACGTTTAGCCTAGGATAACAAACGACTTTTTCAACTATACGGTACTTATTTTATATTTGAATGAAAATTATCTTTCATATAATATAAGAATTACACTATTTAAGAGTTTTCTATAAAATTAAATTTTATATGAAAAATAATTAGATCAATCAGGTTGTTTGATTTTATCACGTAGGAAAAATCGTACGATCTGATTGGTCAATAAAAAGTTTAAATTAAATCAATTTGGTCAAAATTGAAAAATATTGGTGGAGAAATCTGATGGAGAAAAAAACACATAAAATATGTGTGTCAAATTTGTAAAAAAAAAACTTGAAAAAAGAGGAGATGATTAATAAAACTTTAGTGATTTAATTTTAAATAAATTATAGGGAGAATTGCATATATACCCATTAAAACTTGAATATTTGCATATATACCCGAACCACAAGTTTTTAATGCATGATGTACAATGCAAGTTAAGCATGTTTTGGGTATATATGCAAATATGCAAGTTTCAATGGGGATATATGCAATTGCCTCTAAATTATATGGAGTTAAGTGTAAATTTATAAATTTATAGGTTTTTATTATAACTTTAAAAATTAAACAAATAACCCTAGACTTTATATTTTAAAATACAACAAACGTAAACAATTTCTTACTTCCAAACAAAGATTTAACATTATTTAATCACATCTCAAATATACCCGAAGACTTTTTGGTAAAATTTTCATTGTCGGCCTGAAATCATGTTTGTTAGTGCAACATTGACTAGGATCTCTGTGAAAACTAGAAGGGGGGGGGGGGTAGGGGTAGGGGGGTTGAATAATTTACAGGTTCGTTTTCGTTTTAAAAAACTTTGCTTTCAAAATACTTAGATTCGAGTAGTATGTTTAACCAACCAACAATATGAATCAATCAAATAAATATCTAAACTAATGGAAAATAACGATCACAACAATATAAAGAGATGAGAGAAGGAACAAGTAAACTGTGGAAACTAGAAGGGGGAGGGGGTTGAATAGTTTACACGTTTGTTTTGCGTTTTAAAAGCTTACTTTTGAAAATGTATAGATTCGAGTTATATGTTCAATCAAATCACAATATGAACAAGCATTAACTATCTAAACTAAAACACGATAACAACAATAATAATGTAAAGAGATAAAGAAAGAAACAACCAAACCAAGACACCAAGGTTTTATAGTGGTTAGGCTATGAAGCACCTCTTCATTCCACCAACAAGAAACTCATACATTAGCACATTCAATTAATACATCCATGCAAGATAAAACTAGAACTAATACAAGATAAAGAGAAACAATACTACATAAGTCTTAAATGATTCATGATTCATAGAGAATGACTTTTTAAGCAAAAGGTTTAGGGCTTCACGTTTATGAAAACATTTAGATATTTTTAAGGTGGAGGTGGAAGGTGTAAAGTGATTGCGGTAGTAAGAAGATATTCAAGATGAGCAAACATGATATTCATCTCATCTCTTAGGGTGTAGAAAAGGTTTTGGTTGTGAGAAAAACAAATGCAAGTTGACCCATGATAGTCATGATAGTTGTAGAAAAGAGGATAACCCATAATAGGTGGTTGAGGTTGTGGTTGAGATGGTGGTGATGGAGTGTCATGAATGTGATCAAGAGGAGTGATTAGGGACAAAGAAAGTGTGATATCCAAAGAAGGATGACTTTGAAGTGGTTGAGGATTTAGAGGTCTATGAGGAACATCCGAAATGTTGTCAAGTAAGGGGTTCAAGTGATGAGTAGAAGTTGGTTCATGTAAAGATGGTGGTGAAATTTGAAGTTTTGAGTGAAAGGAAGAAGATGTGTTTTCTTAACTTGATGATGTTTGATTGGTGGATGTGGTTTTTGATGGTGCATTTGGAGGAGTTGGAGATGAGGAAGTTGTTGTGGGAGAAGGTGTGGTGGTGATATCTTCATTACTAGATATGTTGACAAATAATTATCTAGGAGGGATTATGGTGAGTTTGATTTTCTTGGAAGGATTATATGAGGAAGCATTAGTGGAATTCATAATAGAATAAGGTGATGAAGATGATGATAGAAGAGAGTTCATGATTTAAGGTGGAAGGGATGGATTGAAGAAGTAAGACATGGAGTTTGAAGTTTTAGATTCCAAAAGGTGTTTGTCAAAATGCAGAAATTATAGCTATGCCTAGATGGGATAGTGGTCAACTGCACAGAAATTCAGAAGGTCGCAGTAGAAGAATCTGTGACCTCTGATGGAAGTCCCTTAATTACCCGACGGTCCCATATATATTAGGGGGCAGCCCAGTATTTTAGGGGGCTATTTTCTGGAGATAGAAAACTTTTTTTAAGAATTTCATGATATGCTTGTATTTAAAATTTTCTAAATTTCCCTTTTTCAGTCAATCCTATCTCATCATGAATCATCTAATACTTATTATCTAACCTCACAATATCAATTA